>JAQBSW010000761.1:0-171137 GCA_029291075.1 Eudiplozoon nipponicum | reverse complement strand
TCACACTGTTTGCTATTAATTCTTTCCTGAGACTTTTATTGCATAATTTGGTTTATATTTTGCATCTTTACACGTTAGCACAGCTGCGGCTACGTCTATTTCAAACATAACCTTATCTTTGTCTGAGAGGAATTGTGCTGTTTTAACAGCTTCAGTAATTATCTCATTTTTTGGTGATTTCTCAATTTAGATAGCTGTATTCAGACCACGATTAAATATTTCTAGCTGATTCTCATTAAGATTTATTTTAGAAAGGTTTACCACTCGATTAGCAGGGCACTTCTTAGTTAAGGTCTGTCTATAGATGCCCAAATTTCCTAATTTTCTATTATGCCTGATCTGAAACTTTTTTATCTCTCTATTACGTGCGACATCAGTAAAATCTTCTATACATTTAAAGTCATCCACGTGCAAAAAGGAACGTAAAAAAGATCTTATTTTAGTTTTCACTCTGATTAGTTCTTATTTGCGTTTTTCTAAATCGCTAATCAATGTATTCATTTGTAGGAGACTTTTATGAGATTATTCATTTCCCCTACATTGGATTGAAAGCAGCTGTGGAGATCCGTGCACATGATTAATCCCCGGCTTTTCCCCGATGGGTGATGAGAGAAGACTAATGCGAATGATCACAAATGTATTGTAAATAACACCGCGTATGAAATCATAAGTAGTCCAAATTGACCGTAGCAAAATGAACGCTGTTTATAAAGTTGAATATCTTACACACAAGCAATTATTCTTTCACAAATGTCTGAATTGAAATGAATATATTTGACCGATTGAAAATAAATGATGATATGAACATAGTCACTGTTAAAAGTTGTCGCTGAAGTTAAATGGATAAAATTCGTGTAAAAACTTCAATGACAAAAATTCACAAATAATTAGTTCACTGTTTGCTATGTTTTTAACTTATGTCATTATAATAATCCATTGTTCTCTGAAATTCGGATAGGCATAGTTAAATGTGAACAGTAAATCCCTTGCGTAAACTGCGAATAATCCAACTGAGCGAAATAAATCCACTGTGACACAATAATCCACCGCATGTTCCATGCGTATCGCGCGGGTGTGTATATTTAATAAACAACCCTATTAATTACAATAAAATTGCAGTTCAAGAAATCTCAATTAAAACTGCTTGAAACTAACAGAGATTGTTTCTAAAATCACAGTTAAGAGAAATATTGTGTAAGAACAGAGTTAGATTATTTGACTTAAAGAGCATTGTATCTTTCAAAATCGAACATCGTTGGGTTGTAACGCGGAGCCGTGTGTTACATACACCCCACTGACAATGAAACTTAGTACACAATGAAGTGGGCTAACCTTAGAGGCGGTGTTATTGCTCTGCCATACCGTGAAACGACTGATTTTGGCTCTGTCAACACTGATTCTGGTTCCTCTTTATCTCGCGGCGGCGTGACCGCTTCAGTTGGTTCGGTTGTTGATGAGATGTCGGGCGTCAGTCCGTTGTCAGCAAGAATGTCTTGGGGTGGCGATATCGTTTCTTCACCGCCTGATAGGTCAACATCGCGGAACGGCGGGTCATTTGGATCAACGTCGGCCGGGGATAGTCTGTGTTTCGAGACCGCTTCAGCTTTGCCATTAATCTCCAAAATGATGTAATTCTGACGTCGATCTAACACACGATAAGGACCGCGCTTCGGTTTGGCTAGAATCCTGTTAGCCATATCGCTGTTGACGAAGAACCATTTGCAGCTATCAAAATCTTTGTGTTTATAAATTGGACCATGTTGCTGACGTGTAGGACAGATAGGCCGATTCTGAGCGTTATATTGTAGAAAACTGTAAAGTAGAAACAGAAATGTCGGGGCTAGCCATGAGCGCCGCTTACAGTTCTCGGTGTGGCCTTTCGATGAAACCTTTTGCTCTCGGATTGCGATCCGCGGTCACGGAGAGTTTAACACCATAGTATTGTAGTAGGGCTGCAAACTCTTCGCCGAGGAACTGTGCGCCATGATCGGTTGTCACTTCAGCTGGAGCACCAAACCGAGCGAACCAATTGAGCTCTAAAGCATAACTGACAGTTTCTTGCTTCATGTCTGGCAGTGGTATGGCCTCATAGCATCGAGTGTTACGATCCCGTATTGACGGTAGATATCGCATATTGTTTACGGCAGGTAAGGTTACCAGATCAACGTGTATGTGCGTAAACCGGACTTTGGGCACTTGAATGACTTGTGACGCCGTTTTGGTATGTCTCGTCACTTTGCATTTCTGACATTCTAGACATAGTTTGACCACATCATGATATCTCGCAGCATGCCTGGTCAAAAATACGTTCTGGATGGAATTTCCACTGATGCTTTGCAAGATGGGTGGCTCATTGAATGGTAGACTTCGAAGATCTTGTGACGGAGTTTTTCAGGTATAAACGGCCGAGGGCCCACGCCAGTTATTTCACACTGCAGTAGGGTTCCGTCGTAATCAAGTGTTTTCAGTCGATTGACATCAAATATCCGAAGTGTTGGATCATCTTGCTGAGCTGCTTGCAATTCCTGAGTGCTTATAGGTGAAGGATACAGTATTGAGGCACAAAGATCTGCAGGACGGCTTAGGGAGTCTGCGACCACATTTTCTGATCCTTTGACATGAGTGACTTCATATTCATACTCGTGTATTCGTGTAAGTTGCGAGTTGACACGTCGTGAATATAAATATTCTTTCTTTCATCTCAGCATCGGAAGTAGCGGAAGATGGTCAGTGTAGATCTTGAACTTTCGGCCATCCAGATAGGTATGGAAGTGTAGGATCGATCAGTAGATTGCGATTAACTCTTTTCCTAATGTATCATATCGCGTCTCGCGAGGTTGTAGTTTTTGCGAATAGAAGGCGATAGGTTGGTGTATTCCATTGATGGATTGTTGAAGTACTGCGCCTATGGCAACGTCGGATGCGTCAGTTATCAATTCAAAAGGTTGAGACCAATCCGGGGAATGTAGCATGGTCGCTTTGCATAGGGCCCTTTTGGCATCCTCGTAAGCCTGCATGTCGTCCACGTTGAGCTGAATCGGTTGTGATTTCTTGACGAAACGGCTTTCTGGCACGAGATATTTGTGAAGAGGTGCCAGAATCTTGACAAGGCAGGATACAAATCGAGAATAGTAGTTCATCTTGCCCAAGAATCGTCGTAATGCCCGAACGGTTGTTGGAGGCTGTAGATCTTGAATAGCACGAACCTTAGTAGGTATGGGTGTCATGCCTTCTTCGGAAATTTGATGACCGAGGATTTCAATTTATTTCTGTGCAAAGACGCATTTGTTACCATGAAGTCGGAGGCCATAGTCTGCTAGACGTGTGAGCAGGATCTCAATATGTTGTATATGTTCAGACATTGAGTTGGAGAATACCGGGATGTCGTCTAGATATGGAATTACAAATGGTAGACCATCTAGTATTTCGTCCATAACGCGTTGGAATGTTTTCGAGGCATTCTTGAGACCGAAATGCATATAGTGATATTCGTGCGTGCCACCTCCGGCGAATCTGAGTGCAGTATATGATACTGAGTCTTTGTCCATAGGTACTTGATAGTATGGTTTCACTAGGTCAAGTTTTGAATACACAGTATGACCGATAGCAGATCTGAGTAGGTCAGCTGGATTTGGCAGGATGTACGAATCAGACTGTGTGCAAGAATTGAGAATACGATAATCCCCGCACACTCTGAATGTTTCTGGTTCACTCTTTGGTACTACTACCACAGGCGACGCAAAAGGTGAGCTGGATCGTGTACAGATGCCTTGTTGACGTAGCATGGCGAATTCTTGCTCGGCAGCCTTATGTTTGTGTGGTGCCAATGGACGTGCTCGTGGAGGATGAGGAAGTGGCTTCGACAAGATGATACGATGGGCTGTGATGGCACGCTTCCTCTTGAGATCGGGCATGGAGGAGATATTTTTGAAAATTTCTTCATGACGTTTCAGAACATCGTCCAGTTGCGGTACATGAGGAACTGGAGAAATAAGCCGTATAGATGAGACTGCTTTGGCGCGAGTCGTATGTTTTAGCGCTGATGTAAGCAACTGATTGTCTGCAGTGCGTATCTCTCGTGTTCTTGGACGAATGGTCAGGTCGAAGTGTTCGAGAAAATCACGTCCAATGATGTTCCGTGTCGTTTTGGCGATGATGAACGGATAATTGAAACATCTTTCTAAATTGGAGAACAAGAAATTGTGTACTCGTACCCCAAACGTCGCTATGTTGGAACCATTGGCGCATGTCAGACTGCTGGTGTCGACTGGGTGGGTGGGTTCAAAATAATTGTGGCGTAGTAAGCTCACATCTGATCCAGTGTCTATGAGAAATAATTCGCCAGAGGTTGCGTCACGGATGAGAAAAGATGTTGATAGTGGCAACTGACGATGAAACTGGTTGCTGGCATTTGGGCGTTTGAAGCATGACTTGACTGGAGCCGTCGCTGTAAATACAATAGTTTGATTGCGCTTTACCGCGAAAGCAACGTGTTTCGAGCCATCGGGTGCTGAGCCCCTACTGCCGCCGAGGAGGCTGATCCCAGCATTTTTCCGAACCTTCCATGGGCGGATCCTCCTGAGTTGTTGAAGGTGACCGCGCATACTTGAATGTCGCGTCTGTGCGCGGGAATTTGCAGCCGTTTCTTAGGCAATAACGTGTGGAGTGGACATAGCTGCGGTGATTCGGACACCACTACGCTGGTAACTGTGGCACTGTGGCCCGGTCTCTCGACGTCGACCTCCTGGCGCTATTCCGGGACGGTGGTCGACGCTGGTCACGCTTGCTCTGGTCGCGTTTATTATAAACGGCATCGAGTGAGGCCAAATTGGGCCTGACGGTGGGGTTCTTGAGCAGGCTGATGAGGCGTTAATTCGTGACATTTGTTCCGGCTGATGATGCGGTGGATTGTGATTCGAACAGTCTTGAGGTGATGTGGCCTTTCTCTTGGGCAGGTGAGCTGTAGTGATGTTTCTTCCACAACTTGTCTAGACGTGCCAGCAGAACGTCGTCTTGTACTGCGAGGGATTCGCGCAGGAACCTGTCCATCTCTTGTAGTGTCGGCGGGAGATTCTTTATGAACAGTCGCATTACGATTTCCCTGGGCAGGTTGAATTCCAATGCTTTCTGCTCCATCTTTCTAAATAGCTCAGAAGGCGTGCGGCTACCTAGGGACATCTGGCTCATTAATTTTGTAAGCCTTTCTTCTCGATCTGGTGTCAAACGCTGCTTGGCGGCGCGTTGCAGGCTCTGCCATGGCTGACCACATGTGCCCTTTGAGTCCGTGTCTAAATGACATTGGGATCGTCTCACAAGCCCTCAAAAATATTGAGCCCTCGTCTGTTATATTGGACACCTTGGCCAATAAAGTAACATCGTCGACCCACTCTTCAAGGTAGTCTGGATCGAATTGGCATATTTTATACTATGTCCATGTGCTGGTGCGGCCTGTTGCTGGGCTCACCACCGGGCTTCCTGCATTACCTGAACTGGACCTCATCTTATGCGTATGCGTGTTGTCAAGAATAGATGGCAGTGTAAAATCGTCCTCACCCGTCATCGTGCGGCTGTTTTCGAGCATTGTAATCTCGACAGGGTGCTTTTCTGTGATATGTGTCTTAGAATTTACTTTCCTTCGTGGCATTCATCCAAAGTGCTTGAATTTCTCAAAATCTAGATATTTATTAAATATTTTCTAGCTGTGAGTTCGACGAACCGGGGCACCATTTATGTAGGAGACTTTTGCGAGATTATTCATTCCCTACATTGGTTTGGTAGCGGCTGTGGAGATCCGTGCACACGATTATTTCCCGGCTTATTCCCAATGGGTGATGAGAGAAGACTGATATGAAGAATCAAAAATGTAATGTAAATGACTTCGCGTATGAAATCATAAGTAATCCAAATTGACCGTGATCTAGACGGTAGCAAAATGAACTCTGTTTATAAATTGGCCTCTCTTACACACAAGCAATTATTCTTTCACAAATGTGTGAATTAAAATGAATATATGCAACCGATTGAAAATACATGATGACATGAACATAGTCACTGTTAAAGGTTGTTACTGAAAATAAATTGATGAAATTCGTGTAAAGACTTCAATGACAAAATTTCACAAATAATTAGTTCACTGTTTGCTATGTTTTTAACTTATGTCATTATAATAATCCATTCTTCTCTGAAATTTGGATAGGCGTAGTTAAATGTGAACAGTAAATCCCTCGCGTAAACTGCGAATAATCCAACTGAGCGAAATAAAACCACTGTGACACAATAATCCACCGCATGTTCCATGCGTATCGCGCGCGGTTGTGTAGATTTAATAAACAAACCTATTAATACAAATAAAATTTAAGTTCAAGAAATCTCAATTAAAACTGCTTGAAACTAACGGAGATTGTTTCTAAAATCACAGTTAAGAGAAATATTGTGTAAGAACAGAGTTAGATTATTTGACCTTGAAGAGCACTGTATTTTTCAAAATCGAACATCGTTGGGTTGTAACGAGGAGCCGCGTGTTACACATTATGTTCAAAGTTAGTTCATATTTAAGAAATCTACCTTTAGCATTTAAATGAAATGGCAATTTAAATTTAAAAGATTTAGGAATTACGCAATGTTTTAAACATATTTTAATGAAACGAATATTTTCCACTTGCCTTACTAATTGTTTCTTCAAGTGTTGATATCTGTTTAGGAGCTTCACTGACATAGCACCGTATTCAGTACCTAAATAATCTTTAAAAGAAACATGTTACGCGACAGGGAATAGATTATTTACCTGATTTTTGGATTGCGTACCGATATGTTTGAATCCATTCTCATCATGATTTCCCTACATATTTCGACCTCCGGATACGGAGGTCTTTTTCAATGGAAAATACATCACCCACCAAGTTGACAATCAATATATCAAGTGGAAATATTAGTTTAAACTGCCTCATTTATACTTCTTTTTAGATCTCTTAAGCATAATGTTTTATTTTAAAAAATGCTAGGAAAGTGTATGTTAAATTGGTTTGTGTATATGTCTGTATGTCGAAATATATGGGGAAATCATGATGACAGTGGATTCAAACATTTCAGTACGCATTTAAATACTGTTTGTTGCGGAGAACTAATATATATGCAAATATGTTTTTGGGTGTTGCGAACCTAGTAACAATTTAGTTCAGTTTTGACCAGAAGGATAAACCAAAGGCAGCATGAACGGAAAGTATAATTTCATGCACATTCGTTTCGTGCTTACTGGAGACTCATCAGTAGGAACCAGTATTACGCCCTTTAACCACTATATATTTTGGTCAAGAATGTGGGATAATAAGAGATTGTACCGTCCTATTATCCCACATTCTGGACCAAAATATATAGTGGTTAAATGGCGTAATACCGGCTCCTACTGATGAGTCGCCAGTAAGCACGAAACGAATGTGCATGAGATTATACTTTCCGTTCATGCTGCCTTTGGTTTATCCTTCTGGTCACAACTGAACTATTTTGTTACTAGGTTCGCAACACCTAATACATACTTGTAATTTCAGTACGCAATCCGAAAATCAGGTAAATAATCTATTCCTTGTCGCGCAAAATGTTTCTTTTAAAACATTTACAACTTTTGCAATTCCAATTGTTGATAACTTTGGATGCATATTTTAATTGAATTATGTCTTTCACACTATGTAAAGAAGTTTTGTAGTGAATATAGGTAAAACTACGTCAGCTGAAACGTGTAAACGCCAATACAGTATGCAATCTGTCGTTTATACGCTTAATTGCTTCCTCTATAATATATTGCAATTGAGTATACATTGATTATTAACTATACAAACATTAAAATTATGTTTATAATTATGTTTATAATGTGGTGGATAACCGTTGGTAGTAGGAATGTTACGCACATCATCCATCATCATCATCATGTACAGACATACAAAAGCCAAAATTGAGTAATGTTCCATTGCCATATAACAATAATAAGCGAATATTTTAATTCGTATTGAACGTGCTAGACGCGAAAGGAAAGATTTGGCTGCGGAAGGAAACTTTAGCCACTGGCATATGAGAAGATAGTGTTCATCAGACTTGATTGTAATACTATCTAGGGGTAGGGAAATTCCGAACACAAACCATCCTCACTAGGAATTGGCGACCAGGTATTCTTTTACAGTCCAAATTTAAACATGAACACCATTCAACTCAGATTTCAAATGTCATGTCCTATTACACAATATCTCAACCAATAGGATTGTAACGACACAAATTAATTGCCGACATATTGCATAAATTACATTAAATTTTATTTACGTTGCACCAATGAGAAAAAAGCGAAACTTGCCGTTAACCAATAGTGTGCAAGTAGACTATGGCATGACTATTTAAGCAAGGTAATTTACCATGCAAGTCAGTTGTGGCATTTTCATTCTACCTGCTTCACGCGTGTGCGTTCTGTCGGCTGTCAATACCTACGCTGGTGATTTGATAGTTTCACCAACAACTAACTACATCCGTGACTCATCTTGTTGCGGTATACCGGAGAGACGAGCCAATTAAGTGCAGAACCTGCAGGACACTATCTACAACGCGATTACAGCTCAACCACGGGAGCGACAACCCAACCAGAGTCCACCCAAGGCTCTAGGACATCTTCAACTCTGAAGACTTCAAGAGAACGCATTACCAGGCCCACTTAAGGGCCCCCATATCAGTAACTAATCTCTATTCAGAGCACCTTAACCGAGTTTGTAACGTCGTACGGAATTTACTTGAAGCCGGGGCGTTTACAAAATTGGCGACCGCGCCAGGATATTGATTATTGTTCTGATTTTTTTTGGTATAAATAAAATGGACTTCCTTTTTCATCTATTTGGGATAAAAATCGATTAACACTTGCGTTTTTCTCTACCGTGATCGTGGTTTTCTGGAATTCTGTTGGGTATATATATTCGTGGATTTGTGATTTTTTTGGGGTATAATAATAATAAACGGAGCCTCTGTTCGTCTTTCCTACGTACAAAACGGCACCGTACGTACTGTTCTGCGCTCATACAACTGTGGAAAATAATAATACATTGGCATCAAAGGCCGACGGGGCCTCTGTTCATCTTTCCTACGTACAAAACGTGCTTTTGTTCTGCGCTCATTCAACTGTGGAAGCTGTTTGTGGGTAAGCGTTTCGTTAAAGTATATTTATACATTTTCATATTGCTTATAAATTTATACTTTTAAGATCCCGTAAGATTGTTAAAATGTCAGGTCCAATTTTAGATATTGATGTTCCTGTTTGGGATGGAGATAGTGAACTATTCTTTATGCGCGTAGACTCCGCTTTCTCCCCATTTCCTGATTATGACAGTCATAAAAAACTGCCGAAGCTTTTTGCTAGACTACCTTCTGAATTGCAGCAACGGATTTATCCTAAGCTTGAGGCCATTAGGAAGCTACCTAATCCCATTTTGGACCTACAAAACGAAGTAGAATCCTTGCGTGGACCAACGGAAAATGAGCAGATAATAAACAAATATGCGCAGTTAGATATGCCAAATCTTGGCCCCATAGAAATACTGAGGAAATTACGGAAACGTTGGTATAAAACCAACATTTCTGACCATGAGGCTAAGGTAGTTTTTATTAACAATCTTCCCCAAACATTAAAACTCTTTGCCAGACAGCTCCCCAACACTCTCTCTATAGATGACTTACCTGAGAGATGTGAGTTAGAATATAGGGTTTTGGAACCCAAATTGAATCCATCATCCTTTTCTTTACCTCCGCAAGATGATAGAATCTCCTCTTTAGAGAGAACAGTGGCGAACATGGCCAAAGTTCTAGAAGGATTGGTCATTACCAAATCCGAGATAAATCAAGTGAATGCTCGACCAAAATTCGTTTCCAAGTCAAATTATAATGGTAGGCGGCGATCGAGATCTCCGCAGTCCTTTAACAAATATGCTCCAAAGAACTGGTGTTATAACCACCAGAAGTTTTTTATGCTTGCCAAGTCTGTCTTTGTCGTTCCGAAGAATTTCCGAATGAGTGTCAATTTCCACAGCTGACGGAGAGGACAACAGACCGCAGGCACAAGGATGCATCAGTATCGGGAAACGTCTGGCGCAGGAAGTAGAAGACCGTACTTTCTGCACATCAACGGCATCAACGGCGCTACAGGGAAGAAGACAACTACAATCCGACATCCCTGTCGACTCTTTTCGTCCACGCCGAATTTTTAACATAGAGAACCAAACAGACAATGCCGGTCGCAATCACCAGCCTACTTGTTTGCATGACCCGGCCAAACAGCCAAACGAAATTCTGCACCTTCTTGATTTCAAAACTGGCGAAGAGTACATCGTAGACACAGGTGCGACAGTCTCAGTTCTCAAAGGTGATTCAATGGCCGAGATGTCGCTAGGCGTTCTTCTCGCAACAGCTACAGGCGAGCCCATACCAACTTATGGCTGCCAATACCGCACACTCAACATAGGTCTACGACGTGAATTTTCCCACAACTTCATCATTGCCAAGGTCTCACATAATATAATAGGCCTTGATTTCCTTCTAAAATTTCGGCTCATTGTTGATCTTGCCAATCAAAAAATCATCGACCCCTCCACCAGACTCGAACAACATTTTTGGACACTTGCCTCCAAGCGTTTGGAGCTACAGGTCATTCAGCCAACCCCAGTGCATCATTCAGCAGAGATATCAGCAGCTCTTCGAAAATACAAATCGCTTTTCGATCTTAACAAGTCAGAGCTACGAGTCTCCAACACGATGCATCATATCGTCACAGAAGGACAACCTATTGCACTCAAGAAGCGACCACTGGCTCCTGCTAAGCTGAAAGCTGCCCAAGAAGAATTCTCAAGGCTTTTGGAAGAGGGAATCATCAGACCATCGAAAAGTTCATGGGCGTCACCACTGCACTTAGTCTCAAAATCAAACGGATCGTACAGAGCCTGTAGAGACTACCGTAAGCTAAATTCAGTGACAAAATCTGATGCATATCCTATTCCAAATATCAACACTTTACTTGAAAAACTCAACGGCAGCAATTTCTTCTCAGCGATTGAACTCAGACAAGCGTACCATCACATACCGGTAGCACCAGAGGATATCGAAAAACTGCAGTCATCACTCCATTTGGCCTTTTTGAATATCTTTACATGCCTTTTGGACTTAAGTGTGCTACTCAGACATTTCAAAGATTCATAGACAACATACTTCGCGACGACTCTGCTTATTGTATGTCATATCTCGATGACATTATGGTATTCAGTCCAGATCTAGAATCTCATGCGAAACATCTACGAAATGTCCTCTCACGCTTATCCAACCACGGACTCAAGATCAACTGTGACAAGACGCAGATTGCAACTTCATCCGTCGACTTCTTAGGGCATCGTATCACGGCCCAAGGTATTCAACCGTTGCCGTCAAAGACGAATTCAATCAAGAATATCAAGTCACCAAGGACTTTGAGCGATTTGCAGAAAATCCTGGGAGTACTAAACTATTATCGCAAGTTCCTTCCGGGCCTTTCAAAACAACTTTATCCTTTGTGCAGGCACCTGCGGAACCGAAAAGGACTTAGCAAGAATTCCATCATTGCTTGGTCATCCGAAGACGAGGAATTACTTCGACTTGCCATCAACTCGTTAGCAAATGCCACAATGCTAACGCATCCAGATTTCGAAAAGCCATTTCTACTTACGACAGATGCTTCTGAATTCGCTTTTGGAGCCACTTTGGAACAAGAGATCGACGGAGTTCGGAAGCCTATCAGTTTCTACTCGCGTACTCTCCAACCAGTAGAAACGAGGTACGACACTTTCGGCCGAGAACTTCTCGCCATCCACGACGCAGTGCGCCATTTTATCAGCATCATTGGCAGTAGCAGATTTGTTGTTTTCACAGATCATGCACCACTAGTTAGCGCACTTCGAAACGCAACTTCATCTATCGCCAAGTACCCTGCCAGAGTGGAAAGACAGCTTTCTCGTCTAAGCGAATGACAATTTGACGTCTTTCACGTCAATATCCAATTATGGTGTTCCCAATGAGGTCATCACGGACAGAGGCACTTGCTTCTCATCTGATCGTTTCAAAACCACCTTGCGGTACATGGGATGCATCTTACGCCAGACGACTGCCTACCATCCCCAAGCTAATGGCATGGTACAGAGAATGCATAGGGAACTCAAAGCAGCTTTAGCATCCTCGTCCATTAATGGCAACTGGGTCGATGCACTACCTTTAGTTCTGCTTGCCATGCGTTCCCGTACTCGTGAATCCATTAAAACGTCTGCGTCACAACTCTTGTATGGCATGGATCTACGCCTGCCTAGTCAGCTCCCACGTCTACTACCGGCACAAGATGACCCACAAAACGAAGCTACCCGCCTTCGACTTCATTTCGGTAACATGTCCGAACAGCAGCCGAGACACACGCCTCGTCCAGTCTTCGTTCACCCACAGCTCCACAGCTGCAAGAGAGTACTCGTTCGCAACAATAATGCTGTTGCACCACTACAACCCAAGTATCGCGGTCCTTACCCGATTTTACTCAGACAGCCAAAATACTTCATCATTATGCAAGGCGCTACACCGACATCAGTAAGCATAGACAGGTTGAAACCGTTTATCGAACCACCTGATCCTGAGAGCGTTCAACCTTCTACACACGTCTCAGGCTCCGTCTGCTCACAATCTCAATAACCTGCTTTGTATAACGCGTAATTAATTTTTTTAAAACATTAACATTAACTATCAAAATTTTTTTAACCTTACGTTATTTTTCGTATTTGTCTCACGTGGCATAACCAGCTGTTCTTAGCTAACAATTGTGTAGCATTTTTGAACAGTTCTTTGGTATTATGCCATCTCTGAGGCAATGTTCGTGTACATATTTTTATGCAGTTACCTTTGATTTTAATGTATATATTTTTACATTATAATGTATTTCTCACACATGACATTACACTGCCTATTTTGGTATGACCAGCTACTTAGAGCTAACGCTTTCGTGTAGCAACACTAAGTAGTGATCAGCTTCATATCATGGTACAGGCCACTTTCAATGCATATCTCAACTTTATCAATTGCACAAAGACCACTCTACAAATGTCATGACCACAACGTCGAGCACTCTAGCTCCTTTGGTCGTATACAAACACATTGACAACGATCCAACCTGCTTAGGTTTTATCTTAAACCTGGCAAATTCAGAGGCGATTTACCTCGAAATCTTCACGCTGCGGCTCCAAAAACTTACACTGCTCTATTTTGCCTCACGTGCTATGACCGACCACTAGAGCTAACAATTTGTGTAGCAATTCCTAGTGGTTACCTGGCATCATATCATTGTTGAAGCAACCAACAAGCATATTTAAGCCCAGCACTTATGGTTCATCATATTTTGCTTAACTTGGTTCGAACTCTGTCATGCATTTCTTATCTAGCCTCGCAGAGAGGAATTTTTTCCATTTTTTTTCAGAGAGGAAAGTGTTGTAACGACACAAATCAATCGCCGACATATTGCGTAAATTAAATTCAAATTTATTTACGTTGCACCAATGAGAAAAAAGCGAAATTACCGTTTAACCACGTTTAACCAATAGTGTGCAAGTAGACATATTGCATGCTATTTAAGCACGTTAATTTACCATGCAAGTCAGTTGTGGCATTTCTACCTGCTTCACGCGTGTGCGTTCTGTCGGCTGTCAATACCTACGCTGGTGATTTGATAGTTTCACGAACAACTAACTTCATCCGTGACTCATCTTGTTGCGGTATACCAGAGAGACGAGCCAATTAAGTGCAGAACCTGCAGGACGCCATCCTCACCATGATTACAGCTCAACCAAGAGAGCGACAACTCAACCAGAGTCCACCAAAGGCTCTAGGACATCTCCAAACTCTGAGGACTTCAAGTGAACGCATTAACAGGCCCTCTTAAGAGCCCACATATCATTAACTAATCTCTATTCAGAGCACCTTAACCGAGTTTGTAACGTCGTACGGCATTTACTTGAAGCCGTGGCGTTTACACTCCAGACTATTTTTTGTTCAAAACTATTTCGAAAATTTTAATTATTCTGTACATGTATCATTACCTTTTTATATAAAAAGGAATATTTGCATTATTGGTATTTCCATAATTATAAAATTTGCTTTTAATATATTACTTTAATATTTACTTATGAATTCAAAAATTAAGACGTGATTAATTATAATTTATTTCTACATTAAATGTTTAAATTTACAATTGAATAATAGTGTAAAAGATTATATTATCCATATAAAGTAATTGCGAGTTACCCTTCGGAGCACTGTTAACAGATTTTTTACTAAGTGAGAACTATTAGTAAAATAAGTCTATAATTAATTTATTTCATATGTTATGAATTATACGCTTAGTTTTCAATGAGTGATTATAGTTTTTCAGCTGCTAATTTGACTAGTGATGTTGTTCACAATAGAGCACAGTTTCCTAGTAATTTTACTTTAGAATTATATTATTTTAGCTGTTGCGTTTAATATTTTTCTGTATGCATCGCTTTCTAACATGATCGTGCATGTAATCGCTGTAGTTGTTGCAGGTTATAATCTTCGAAGTCATAAAATAGCCAGAATATTTGTTCCTTTGTTTATGCTTGTTATGGGAATTTTGAATACAATTACGGTGATGCTTATAACAAGTAGTATTTTATTATTTATTTAGCAGGTCTTGTTGTTGCGGGTGTTTACACTGCTGCAGTACTGCCGTATAATGACCTCCATGCTATTGTCGTTGGACTACTTCAAACAATCCTTCTTTTTATTTTCTCTGTGATTCGTATACCTGCAACTTTATAGATTTCTCTATTTTGTGTTGAAATAAATGCTTTTTTTAATAAATTGTCGACTTCTATTACTATTTCTTCTAAACTATCTTATACACATGTTGTAAAAATTTAGGTTATTGGAATATTTGTTGCTCGTCCATATGGATTTATTGCACAGAGCTTATAGAAACTTGCGTAATGTAAGTTGAATTGCTTTTTTAAATCTCTGATTATCAAGTATTATTTTTATTTATTATTTTACAAAGCATAAGACATTTATTCTTACGTACGCATTTTTAAATTTGCGTTTGTCATTTTGCACTCGAAGGGTTACGTTTGGTCATGGATGTATTTGTGACACTAATTTTATTTTGCTCACTAATCTGAATGTGATGAGACGATCGTAATTTGATTTTTCTATTGAGTCTGCTTAAGTTACATTTGCAACGGATGTAATTCCAATTGATGATAACTTTGGATGCACATGTTATTTGAATTTTGTCTTTCACGCTAGGTACAAAATTTTTGTAGTGAATGTTATCAAAAATATGTCAGTTGAAACATGTAAACGCCAAATCAGAACGCAATTTACCTCCTCGCTTGTGTATTAAAAGTGGATATTCACCAGTTACTATTCGTACAGACATTACCATTATATTTATACTTATTAATTAGCATTTACGTTGATAATAGAAAAATCGGTTTTAATTAAGGAATGAATATATGGACAGTTTCTAAAAACAAAAAAAGACTTGCGGCTAAATAGTATTTAAGTTAATCTTGGCAGTTAGACTGGTGAATTGAGGAAATTTCAACATGGCCGGATTATGGACATAACAATGAGCCATTTATCTTTCAGAATACTGGCCTGCTCTTATTATTGATTAACAATGTGAAATTCTATAAAGCTACAGTGTGCTTGAGAAATTGAGATGTATTCTATGGTATAAGGTATCTTCGCATTGGCATATCAACATTTTGAAATGAGCTAAACGGGAAGAGGTAGCCCGTGGCCATCGAAATTCCCGCCTGACAACCGGTGGGCACTAGCTAGTCAGTCCGTGAATGGTAGCATGAAACTTTCCTAAAGGGACACAGCCATCATCCCGTTTCACTTTTGGCTTTTTATAAAGCTCTGCTTATATAAGCAATGTTAAAAACTAATTTTTTCGTGCATTAACTTACATTAAGTTACTGATTAGTCATTCAAATTATGATTCGTGGTTCAAAACTTGTCTATATCTGGTATCGAGAAATAAATTAATGGTATGCCAAGATATGTACATTTTATGATAAATGAAGTTATTTGATTTTCTTCATACTATTCATATTATTTAAAAAAACGTAAATTAACAACGAGGTGTATGAGAAAGTATTGATAGTCCTTTGATAGATTTAATTTAAGGTTGAACTCGTAAATTTGGTTTATCGTCATGCTCTTCCGGCATTTAATGGTTAATATACGTTTGAAATTGCACAACTCATCGTTGAAACCTCACACGTATGTTCTCCAGACATAACATTTAGGAATATTACTAAATGCAAAACAGAATGGTCTTAGCCACAAACGAGGCTTTATAGATAAACAAATTGCAGCCTGATATGTGCAAGCAGAAGTATGTTCGGCATTAGGCTTGAACTGTTCCCTTATTTCACTCTCTCCATGTTTACAGTTTTCAATTTTGTTTAGTCTTTCCATTTATGGTATGAAGAGATGTTCATTTGTGAATACTTGAGATGGATATTAGAAAGAAACGATTCTTGTATCTGATAAAATTTCTCTTTTTGCACTTGGAAAGTGTACTATAACTATGTATATATTATTAGGAAGAAAAGTCATTAATAACAAAGTGGATAATAACAGTTTATTTCAAGACTACTAAACTTCACCTTACACTCTTTCATTTTTATACATCCTGGGTTTTCATTTGATTATGTGGGTGGCAACTAGTTTTACTTTTTTTTTTTTTTCTTGTTTGGGCTTGATATATATATATATATATATATATATATATATATATATATATATATATATATATATATATATAATCAAACAAAACCCAGGATATATATATAGTATTCAACTTCTGTATTCATGTTATAATGTATTTTTGTTATTCTAGATCAGTTGAACGTTTTGCATAGTATTTTGCTGGGGCTAAACTACATATAATACATGTTTGTTGTAACCGAATTATCTCGTGCTGATTTCGTGTTACAGTTATGTCTTTCTTTAATTTTTAATTCGTTTTTAGACTTATTCCACAGGAAAAGGTAAACGTAACGCTCATTATATTCCCTTGCTTTCTGTGCTGATCTATGCATGGCATGCTATTATTTTAAAGCATGATTAAATTGTTTATCTATGTTCTGTAATTCGTGTATTTGTAATGAAGAAATTTCTAATACCTGCCTCTTCTATGTTGTGTGATTTTAGTAAATTCTGTATTCACGTTCAATTTTTATATGCCAATTGGTCATTGAATGATGACCTTCTTTCAATTTCTTCCCTTATAGTTAATCATTGCTGATCCTACTTAATAATAAATGTTGGAATTTTCGTTCAATATTAAAATTATTAAGTTGTCGACTTTTCATCAATCTTGTTTGAATTCTATATATTTATTTACCAAAATTGTCACCATCCGTGCTAAATTGAATCATAGTTTAAGTCTTAAATACTTGCGAAAATTTTGTCTTTTGTCACTTCAACTGTGCTCGCAGACATTTGATAGACGAGAATCCAATTTTTAGACTCAACTTTCCGACGTACTCTGATAATCGAAGGAGACTGACAGCAATTTTTTTTGCGTCTAGTGAAGAATTCTGATTGCTGCTTGTCGATAGTTCATCAACTTGATTTAAATAAGTGAATCACCACCAAAAAAATCATTGGGGACATAATTTTAAATAATTTAGTTGAATTACTTGTTTTTTTCTGATGAAAATTGTCATTATTTATTTTTATATTGCAGTGAATCAGCGATTATCAAACACTTACTTTAATCAAAGTTGCCATCCTGATATAAACATCTGTCCCATTTTGTACACACATTTTTCAGTATAAACTAAGCTTTGTATGATATAGAAAAGGCAATTCATCCAGTAGACCGATTTCATCCTTATTGTTATCGCCTCACGTACCGTCGAGAATTTCCCACGGACAGCACGTGATGAGTTCCCAATAGCGACGAAACCGGTGTACTGGATGATTGCCTTTTCTAAATAACACAATGCTTAGTTTGTACTGACAAATGCATGTACACAATGGGCTAGGTATTTGTATCAAGATCGAAGCCTTGATTAAAGTAATTGCTATCTTCGCATGCGCAACTAATGTTCGTTTAATCAATCACAGTTATATTTTTATATATGGTGGGCGCAGTAAAATGCGCCATTGATGCCTTTGCATGTGATAGAAACGAATGGCAAGTCTCGGTTACTGGAGAAAATTGTCCATTGGTGCATGAGCAGCCGGTGCTCGTCTTGTTTGTCCGGCTGCTGAAGGAAACTGTGCCCCATTGGCATCTGAGCAGGCGGTGTTCATCAGCCTTGATTGGAAGACTATCTAAGAGAAGGAAAATTCAGAATTTAAACCATCTCCACTAGGAATTGGTGACCTAGTGTTCTTTTACAGTTCTCAAATACCCATGAACAGTAGGAAGTGTAGTAAATCTCCACGACGTCGGCCGTAGCGCAGGATAAATGTGGTCACCTTATCTGCTTAGTTGTGTAAAGCAGATAAGCGAAATCAGGCTACTGTTAACGCCTTCATTTACAATTCTGTCCCTTTTCTTTACATTCCTTGCATTCTCAGTCTAACAATAACGCTCTTGTAGATACTACGCTTATGGTGAATGTTGATAGAATCTCTTAGCCCAACGTGCTACTGCTAAATATCGAAATTAATTTACGTATGCCACATTTCATGAAACATAAGCTAGGTTTCAATGCCAACGCATTTAACGTGCGAATATTTAAAGAAACTGGGCAACAAGTAACTCTAGCACTTACATTGCCAAATAAATAATTTAAATATGTTGTGTGTCTGAAACCAAAATACAGGATCCTACGAGCATTACAGGATTTGATGTATCATCCTTATCTACGTGTTTTTGGCTTCAAACCTCTGGTTCCACAGAGTTTTCTCAAGCCGCTAAATGGGGCATTGTTTTTGTCCTTATTTCACGAGTCGAAGCTTATTTAATTGAATGGGTATCTATAGGCGGCCCGCATCATGCAGAAAGCTTAAATACATCTAATAAAATGAACGTCAGAGGCTATATTCAACATTCCCTTTTCGTTGTGTATGCATATACTTCCAATAATTACATTAGAAACGACAGCATGTCCGCTTTATAATCCGGTCTATACTTTCTACTAAGTAAAGCAAGTTAAAATATATTCTCTGTTATGGTTGACATCATTGTTCAAGCTTTGCGTTTAAGCGACGCAGAATTCCATTCAGGTGACACACATGAAGTTCAATGCGCAACGATTATGGTGGAAGACTTGTATGGTTGTACAAAATTTAGATTATATTTCAGAAGTACACTTCAGATTAGCCTTATTCCACCTGACATCCTTAGCCCTCGACGAATTATGGAATCAAACAGATAATGTGATAGTCAGTATGTATTAGGTGTTGCGAACCTAGTAAAAAATTTGTTCAATTGTGACCAGAAGGATAAACCAAAGGCATCATGAACGGAAACTCGATTTTTACCGGTCTTGATGGTAAAAATTCTAACTTATTGTGGATAACGATAAGATCCATTGCGCACAATGCAAGTACTTCTGTATGTTGTGTTGTAGACTCCTGTAGAGTTGGTCTTTGGATCTATCAAATCTGTGGTGGTTTTCTAGACAAGGCATCAAATTCTGGCTGTTGAAATTTATAATAATACACGTAGAGATATTTGATACTAACATAGGAACAGTCTGAGTTGATTTTTAAATAATTCGTTGGAGAGAGTCGACGTTATAGCATGCCTTTTAGCTGACTTGGCCATAGTGGTCTAGGTGGCCTCATTGCTTTGTGCTACCTAGGCAAATATCTCCAACTTAACTTGATCCTTTTCTTCACTATACTGTCAAAATTGTTTAAAATTATTGTTGTCATTCTTGCCACAAAATTTTTTATTTGTTTTAAATCTTTCTTTTTTTTCATGGTTATATGGACGTGAAGCATGGGTTACTAAGGCTTTTTTTAATCGTTGATGATGGTGATGTATTTATTAAATTATATTATTTTTACTCTTGCTCTCTCCCTCTTTGTTGAAGGGTTTATATTTATTGATTGTCTACTTGTCTTTATGTTTTTGATCCTGTAAACAATTCTGAAGGGGTGCAAACGCTTTATGCGAACTGAACGTAGGAAATACTTAAAAAGACGGATGAGTCTTGTGAAGGTGCGTCCCCGATATAAAATCCATTTGAGCTTCGTTTTCTTTTATCTACTTATTTTAGCTCTTCATCATGGTATTTTTGCCATACCATATTTTCCTAACTTTTCAATATTACTAACGCGTATTTTATTTCTTGCTAGTTTGCATAACATTATCGATGCTGTCTTGCCTTAAAGTTGATTTGAGCCTATGAAACTGTATATGGGTTTAAGTGGCCTTACTTCTGCCTGTTATTTATGTAAATATATTCATATTAATTAGACTCTCTTTATAGATTAGTCTCCTTTAAAATTTTTTGTCTAAATTATTATATTTTTCCTTCTCATGGTTATGTGGTAGTTAAGCATCAGTTACAAATAACTCCTTTGTTACTGTCCGTGGTTATGATGATTTTTAGGTTTCCCTTGTTTTCAGTATATCTAATTCTGAACCATCTATCCCCACTGGGTGTGGGCGTCCTGATGTTTTATAAAACCCACGATAAATGTGAAATTCCATATTGCATCGGCCAACGCTCAGGGCTAAAGTGGTCGCTTTTCCTTTTATGTCTCGCAGGGTGAATAATTGAAAATACGCTACTGCAAATGTGCCTCACATTAAGGATCTCATGGGTAGGAAGAGAGTAAATAATGATATCGCTAACCATAAATCTTTAATTTACGCTCAATTATTGTCTGATGACCCTCCCTGTTCTGAAAGTGTATGTTTTGAAAGCGGTACTCACATGCAAAAGTTCTAGGGATAAGTAGGAGAAAGACCATTATTGGCGCTTCCTCCTTTGTTTCGGAACACACCTCAAGCAAAATGCTCGGCGGTCAATTCTACCGATAACCAATTCCAAGGTCTTCAAAACAAGCATATTATTGGTTTTCCGTTATGCCTGGATATAATAAATTACAGCTACCAGCGACTGGTGAGGTTTGTGAAGCGATGTATTCGTTTAGTTTAGGCCATTGACTTCTGAGCGCCAGGAAGCATTATTCAAGCGAAAAGGTTTTGAATCAACAAGTTCTATACGGCCGTTATTTGATGTTCAATCACTGCCCCACCTTATTATGGAACACAGATTGCGTTAATTTGGTCGCAGTTTCAGAAGGACAGTTTCACCTTTTGCTCGTCAGGACAACTCCGTAGTTGGAAACTGCGGATTGTGTAGACCAGCCGTGTCTTGTCTGATAATGTTGTGCAAATATGGTTCAGTGTAGAGGCCTGATTTATTATGCCTTAGTGGCACTGGCTTCTCTGGATCCTATTGGGCGTTTATTGCATTTTATTTTACTGTAGTGCGCTGTATAACGCAGTGCTATAACCAAGCCACTTGATTTGCGTTCCATAACTGTTAATACTTAAACTTACGAATAAGACCGCGCCGCAACACAGTTTACACGCACCACAACCGAGCTGGTGTTAGAACGTGCAACGCAATTGTCAACACCTAGTGGCAAGTATTCGTCGCATTTGTGAATCGTGGTATTTCTGACGAATACTGATGTATGAATTAATGAACGCGTATTGATGTGCATAAAACTAGGTAGAAATAGGGTCCAAAACCTGCTATCACACATCATATTCTCGAATTTTCATATCCCTTAGTAGTATTAACAAATTCATGGTCATCGTTAAGGCTATATTACCCTTATGTTTGCTTACAGGAACTCGATCATCGTTGTTTCAGAAGTATAGCACATGTTGGTTACCCACAACGAATAACTAACGTTGACGTCCGTAGACGTATTTTTGGATCTGACAATAAGTGCTCGTCGTCAGGAAAACAAATAAGGCTCATTCAACTTCGTTTGGCTCGGACACGTTTTGCGTATGCCCTCATTTCGATTGCCCAGTAGAGCTCTGTTCTCTCATCCAGCACCAAATTGGCGTAAAAACAAGGTGGGCAGATTTAGACATGGCAAAAACAATTGAAGTCACTTACATCCAAATTGGGTAGTATAGGACCCACTCGTCTGCTAGGATGTGGTCCTAGTGCGCATAATAGTTCTTGGTTAGAAACCCTTAGCGATATGGCATCGAATCGAGCTCAGTGGCGATCTTGTTGCAGATGTCTAGTAGAATCATCTTCTTAACTTTCTTTTCTTAGTAGAGCAAAGTTAGCTGCGAGGTTTGGTTTGTTTATGACGTGATACAGTGAAATCCGCAAGGAAGCTGTATTGCTGATTTTGCCTTGCCCGAATGTTAACTTGGCCACAATGGTGTTGTGGAGAGGCTTAGTTTGCCCCATTTCTGTGAGTTATCCTGATAAATTTACTCAGTAGCAAGGTATTCCTTCCCTCTGCTTCTCTCTCTCGTAAATCTCACTAATAATTTGTCTAAATTCATGTATATAATTTTTTAAACTCCTTATGGTTATATGGCAGTGAAGCATTAGTTGCTTTTGACTTTGTATGGCTGGACAGGATGATGATGAGTATATGTATATATGTATGTATATATATATATATATATATATATATATATATATATATATATATATATATGTTGAAACTTTTTATAATGAATTGACTTATCCACATACATTAGTATTAATATGCAACGTTACAACAGTGTATTGAATTGATACTTCACTGCCGCATAACCATGCAATTCATAGTTATGTTTGGGCCGAAATAAGTTGACCGTTCCTAGTGTGGAATTTAAGTCTGCCTCGTAAGGTCCAGTCTTTAGTGATTTCCACGCTGGAACAGTCAAGTGGCTTTATCCAGCTAAAAATGGTTCGTCTTTAGATAGATGGCTAAATGAGGTTCAATATTTTTTCATTAATTGCGATTTTGATTAGTTTTGTGGCTTTTATGAGTAGCATTAGAAAAGACCTATGGATGAGAAGAATACTTTGACCAGAAATGTCGACATCTGATGTGGTGTTGTTGCTGTCGTGTATCCTAAATTTATGCTACTGGTGAGTGAAATGCAAGCGGAAACTAAATTACGAATGATAGCCATAATTGATATATCGATTATTGACCATTTTGCGCATAGATCCACTGGATTATCAATTAAATGCGTCTAATTGTGGCCCGAATGTTTGTCATCCGGACATACATTCATTTTACAACGCGTTCTATATTTTATTTCAATTACTTTTCCCATGCAATTTTATATTAGTTATGGGGTATCTAGTATCATTTTAGCTCAAATAGGGCAATCAGGATATACCAAAGTAACCTTAAACTAATGATATACTTTCTTGGACATAAGCGCTTCATGATTACTGGTGAATCATCATTGGAATTCGCCACTATGCTCAATACCACTCTATATTTGCTCAACAAATGTAGGGCAGTTTGACCGTACGAATGTGTATTAAAGTAGCAATGTAGTTTACTTTATATAATGTGTTCGACAATGCGACTTCAATATCAATTCACTATATTTCATATATATCGAGCTTGCATAGAGTATCAGTACACGGGGTTTCTTGTTAGCGAGCTTGTGAAAGGTACCAACATCTTTTTGAGGTAGGCTAAATTTAAGCAAATTTGATAAATACAGTTGTCACACATTTTGAGATTAAATGTATCAGGGGGTTGAAGTGTATTACCGGCTACTACTGATGTGTCACCAGGAAGCACGAAACGAATTTGTACATGAGATTTTACCTTCCATTCATACTGACTTCGTTTTGTCATTCTTTTCCTATTTGAACTAATTTGTTACTATGTGTGTAACGCTTAATGCACAAATGAATAAATTTTAGTTCACCGCAACAAAAATGATCGAACTTATATATTTAATTGAGCGATGTCATACTTATCGCTAAATGCGATAATTGATATCAATCAAGGCCAGCGTGTATGGATTTCCTGGAGAAAATCGTGTTCAGAAATAGTTGTTATTCTCAATTAGTTTGAATTTAATCATACCTTGAAATCCATTTTGTTGGTACGGTGTACCTTTTCACCAACCATGGTGTTGATATCAGGTACTGACACAATAGCCATAGTGTTGGTACCCTTTACAGGCTTGGTATATATATATATATATATATATATATATATATATATAATAATGTGTGTGTGTGTGTATTGTAGGTTGGCCTTGAAGTAGCATTATCGAGACTATATGAATTTAACATCACTACTCATGGTACATTTGTTCGTATTGGAGATTGTACCGTCCAATTGTCCCACATTCCTTATCAATATATGTAGTGGGCACAAAGCGTAATACCGGCTAGTAAGCACGAAATGGATGTGCACACGATATTATACCTTCCGGTTTATCCTTCTGGTCCTATTTGAACTAATTTGTTACTAATTGCGCAAAGCCTAATACACATTTGCATTTATGTTAGTTTGGTGCAGTAAAGAATATATAAATATCATTCTTTTCTAATAGTCAGCTTATATCCTGTCAGCATGCAAACCAGGATTTGAAGCTCCACATGCGCTAGGATGGCTATATTCCGATAGTTCGAACACGTTCATGTTATCGTAGCTGATGCGACTAGCTTTTGTTCCCGGTCATGTAACGAGAATCCACTTGTTCTGATTTTGATAGTTGTATTATTGCTATTCTATTGAAAATGTATCAATTTCTCTTTTTGAGTAAATGAAAAGACTAAGATATATTTATGAACCAACAGCTTTTAGCAATGGCTCACTTGGAATTGTTCATTAAACATGGTGAAATGTTTTTTAAAATCAAGTTTGCGAGCTTAAAGTAAACATCAATCCCATTGTATTTAACCAGTCGTCGAACAACATAGCAAAACTACCGCCAGTCGCACGCACTGACGCGTTTCGACCTACCATGATCATCATCAGAGTACGACGACAAACTGACTAGCGAGGATCAAACCGCATTGCATATATATGGAAAGCAAAATTAGATATCTGACTCTCACCTCTAGTAGTCTTTCATACATAGTATGTGACTGGAAATGTCGGCTGTACAATTTCTACGCTATGCGGTTTGATCCACGCTAGTCAGTTTGCCGTCGTTCTCAGGTGATGAACCTTGAAGGTCGAAACGCGTCAGTTCGTTGCGACTGGCGGTAGTTTTGTAATGTTGTTCGACGACTGGTTAAATACTTTAGGATTGGTGTTTACTTCAAGCTCGCAAACTTGATTTAAAAGAAATTTTTACCACCACCCGCGCAATCAATGATTGTTTAATTTTATTGTCTATATATATATATATAATATACAATATATATATATATATATATATATATATAATATCCATTCCTTTTAATTTAACACAGTATTCTTATAATTAGGAAAACACAAATAACAAAGTGGATAAAGGCCATTTATTTCGTGAATACTAATTATCTCTTATAAAATCATACATATTTATACATTTTGGGTTTTCAATTGATTATGCTTGTAGTAACAAATCTGACTAGTTTTTACTTCTGTTTCTTGTTTTGGCTAGTTGGTGAGTGTGTATGCGTGTTTTCATGCATGTTTTCAGCAACATTTGCCACAGAAATTGATTAACAAAGGCTTGGCACCGTCAGGAAAATCAGCTATTTCCGATCATATATTGGCAACGGGGCACCCTGTCAATTCTACCTATTTCACAATTCTACATAAAGCAAAATCAGAAAAATTATTATTTATCTATGAAGCCCTTTACATAAAACAACAAGCACCCGACCTTAATATTCAAAAGTTTCATCAACATGATATTCTTATCGACAGGCCAAAAATAACAAAATTCAACAACAATCTACTAGTATCCAGTCAAGAACAAACAGACCCTCGACCAGAATCAACAAACATACAATCGGATTGGCAACAAACTGAAGTGGAAATAACAGAGGCGCATACGATGAAAGAAGTTTCCAAAAAATGTAAGCAATTAACACTGCAATCCACACTGGCGCTGTTACCATGTGGAAACGACAACTTTGCGCAACAAGGTGAAACGATCAACTATACTGGGGAAAAATATCACTTGTATATGTAACGGTGAACAATGCGCACAAATGGTTAATTCTCAAGCTATCAAAACAATAATGACCAGATCTCAGACATCACTTTGCAATACTGCGAGAATGACCTTTACATGAAAACACGCATACACACAAACACAAACGCATACACACTCACCAACTAGCCAAAACAAGAAACAGCAGTAAAAAACGAGTCAGATTTGTTACCACTAGCATAATCAATTGAAAACCCAAAATGAATAAATATGTATGATTGTATAAGAGATGATTAGTATTCACGAAATAAATGGCCTTTATCCACTTTGTTATTTGTGTTTTCCTAATTATAAGAATATATATATATATATATATATATATATATATATATATATATATATATATATATATACATGTCTGTGCGACAAGCTACAAACAGCTAATGTTTGTGACTGCATAGAAATTATGCAATCGAAATTTCCTGTCACGTTCAATGTATTTAAGACTACTAGAGGTGAGAGTCGCATATCTAATTTTGCTTTCCATATATTTCCAATGCGGTTTGATCCTCGCTAATCAGTTTGTCGTCGTACTCTGATGATGATCATGGAAGGTCGAAACGCATCAGTGCGTTCCGACTGACGGTAGTTTTGTTATGTTGTTCGACGACTGGTTAAATACATTGGGATTGGTGTTTACTTCAAGCTCGCAAACTTGATATAAAAAAAGTTGTTACCACCACCCGCGCAATTAATTATTGTTTAATGGTGAAATGTTTTTATAATAACGAGTTTGGTGTTTTGATACTTTTATTGTTAAGCAAGTTGAATCATTTTAACTAATATTTTATTATATTCAAGAATGAAGTCAGTCGACAGTGAAGGATAGTGCTCGGCAGCCTTGATAGATAGACCATCTACGAGAAGGAAAACTGAATATAAACCCTCTTTACAGCCTAATTATACTCATGCATATGCATGGTTTGAAAATAATAATTTAGTGCTGCTTTTGATCGTGGTTTTTGATGTAAGGGTAGATGTGTCAAGATTTAAAATTTATAACGGAATTTACTGTCTGAAACATTCGAAATTATGTCTGTTTCATGATTTCTCTGGCGTGCTCTACACAATAGAAATTCCAGCCTTACGACAGTCGGGCAGAATCTAGACAACCCGGGAATGGTAGCATGAACCTTGCCGTGTCTAAAGGGACACAGCCGGTAACCTGTTACACGTGAAGCCTCGAGTTTGTTCTAACTGCGCAGTAAATTTTACTGTTAAATGGGTTTGACGTAATGAAAGCAAGCGTGCCAGACGCGAAGGGCAAGTTTCGGAAGCTGAAGGAAATCTTGGTCACTGGCGTATGAGCGCATACTACTCATGTCAGCTTTGGTCGGCAGACTATCTAAGTTAAGAAAAACTCCGCATACAAACAATCCGCACTAGAAATGGGCGATCTAGTATTCTTTTATAGAAAACATATAATCATGACTGACTTATGGTTGGCTATATGACAGTGACTATTTGCATATCACTCTCGAGATGAATATGTTGTATTTATAGTTCTTTAGCCTAAAATCACTGGTGATGCATATATTAAAATTAGCCTAAATTCTTTGATCGTCAAAAGTTGGCAAACAATTAGAAAATTTCTCTGCTCACAGAAGGTTGCAGTGACAAACTTCAGCAATGTATTCTGTTTTTCTTCTATCTCTCTATATTCAGAAATTAAATTAGTAAATACTATTTTAATAGTTTTTGTACTTATTATTTACAGTTGTGTTGTAGCAAATGCTCTTCAATGTATAGTTTAGTTGAGCAGTTTCAAATGTAAAACTTTTGCCTTATCTTTTTTTGCAAAAAATGGCATTTTACGAATGAAAATTGATAGGTCGTTTCTTTTACCACAGCTAATTATTTAGTTTTCTTATTAGATTATGTGATTTATCTAGTTTTACATGACTTGCAATTGCATTTTTGATTGATACTTCTTTTCAATTAAAATTACTCTGCTTACTGAATTAAATCACAGAGCATATTGCTCTTGGCTGTTAAGTATTATAGACAAAAACGTTCTGTTTGTTTGAAATTTTAAGTTGTTATGCATGACTGATTATGTCTAATAGGTATGCAGTTTTATTTATGCTTTACTGGTTGCTCTGTTCCTCCGTCTAGAGTGTTTGGTTTTGCTAAACAACTCCAAAGAGCTACTGAGATATGCAATCTGTCGAAAATTGTGTATGGTTGTGTGTTCTAGTTCCTATATTTATTCATATAGACCTACATTCAAATAGATATCTCTAGAACTCATATTGTTGGTTCCAGAAGAACTTATGTCGTTAAGGCAGAAAGAACTAAATTTCTCAGCTACATTGGTTTTCCACTGTATCCTCGTAGTCTCGCTCCTACAAACGTCTCATGGTTAGTGCGAGTTAGCTTTAGCGTAACTAATTGACCTATATCGCGAAAAATATTGTCCAGCCGCGGGACTTCTGTTGGATTTTTATCCAATTACATTTATTTTCTACAGTATCCAACGAGTAGGATGCGTAAGCGGCTTTTCCGACTGTCTCTTACAGAGAAATCGGCTTAATTGATTCTAATGGGCTATCTATTGTTTTTTTCCGGTAGCAAACTGCTAAATTTGCATTCCCGATTACGTATATGTCATCTGTGTATTTCACTAATATAACTTTCCTATTTTAGTATGTATTCTTAGCCATTTTCGTTCTGAACTCTTAAGGCCGTAAAGTTTAGTCAGCTTTTAGGCAATAGACAGTCGTGATATTTGTATATTCATTGGTGCAGAGAACTATTATTTTCTGCATTTGTTTATTTCCTACCCAGTAGCAAATTAATTTGAACAGGACCAGAGCGATATGCAAATGTCAATATGAAAAAAGGTATAATCTCATGTACTAATGTGTGGTCGTGCTTATTGGCGGCTCATCAGTAGGAGCCGGAATGACGCCTTATACTCACAACAAATAGGTGACATGTATAATTATTAGTTAAGCCATTTTCGTGTATTTTAATTTGAGTAATGCATCATGTATGGAATTATTAATTAATTATAAAGTAGGTATGTACAAAACAGGTACATACGGATCATTTTCTTTTCTCCAGAATCCAACTCGACTGCAATATCTGGTACTTTTTTAAATTAATTTTTTGGAAAGCAAACAGGATAATGCTGGGTGAAACATTTTATGTTTCACCAAATAGAAAGCAAGAAACCTGCATGCCAAGGTACACGTCCACATGCCCGCAATTTATCCGTATTAAATATTCAAATAATGTACGAACTGCTTTTGTTTGTTTAGCTGAGGATTAAGCGTGTTGCATACAACAGCCTACGCTGTGCGTAATTATTTTTCGTTTTTTTTTGCTTTGAAGAACACTTGGAAATCCGCCGAATTTGGAGTGCGATTTATATTTAAAAAATGTATTCATCTGTTGCGGAAATGTTTTCCCCTATGCCAGCTATGCGTAGTCTAAAGTGTTTTTGAGTTCGCTTTGATGAACTCTTGCCTTCCATAAAATTGACTATATAAATTACAATATATTACAGTCGAGTTGAGTTCCGGCAAATAGAAAATGGCCTTTCTTAACTGTGTTGTACATATGTACTTTCTAATAACTTTATACTTCCATACATGATTTATTTCCCATCTCAAATAACAGAAATGGGCCAGTTGGACCGCACAATATTATATGTGTGTTTAATTAAGCATTATTGATAACAGCTTATTATAATTTTTTGGCGAAAGGACTTCAAATCCAACTCTTTATAATCAAATGTGACATATTTGCAAAGGGCATCAAGAAAACTGCTTGAAGTTACGCTAAACTGCACCACAATTAAGAATAACAATAAATACTGTACGCCTGATACTCGATGAAAGCCCTGTACGTTGACCTTGATCAACATAATTAATCCCATTTAGTGATAATCACGATATCTTTCAACGAAAAACAGTATTTATCTATACTTCCCAATCACTGTGTTCGTACCATTCACAGGAATGATAAATATTATTTATAGTGTGTTGGCATTGAAGTCTCACTGATGAAGTCGACGCCATTACTGCGGGAATGCTCATTCATTCAGGAGATAATTCCGTCAGACTGTCCAACATTTCTTGATGAAACCTATAGTAGGTATTGATCGGAGTTCCAGCTCGTACTGCTAATCATCAGTATAATTGAAATACAAATGCATACATGAATTTATAACTTTTATTCATACCTACTCTTGACGTATCCATCAGGTCCTATTTGAACCAGCTTGGTATTTTATTATTCAGTTTCAAAAAAACTAGTATGCCATGGCGTGCTGGTAAGTGCCTACTCTTGACGTATCCATCAGGTCCTATTTGAACCAGCTTGGTATTTTATTATTCAGCTTCAAAAATACTAGTATGCCATGGCGTGGTGGTAAGCCAAATCTGTATCGCACTGATTTTTCATGGAATGTTCTCATAAATCTTGCCACTACTAATACAAATTCAGTCATTCCTCTGATGCATTTTTATAGCTCCTCGGTCTGTCAGTAGCAATCAATAGTGTAAATGCTGACATGTTCGGTGAGCTCCATGAGAAGTTAATAAGAATGCGGCTAGTGGAGCTATCCTTTTGCACTCTGTTATGATTAACCACTCTCCTTATTATAATTTAATAAGCTAACTTTACGAATATAAATTTATGAAAACCATAACTAACATGAAATTCCGTGTATGAAGTTGTAGTGGTTTTCCATCATTTATTCCCCAAATACACAAAACATTCATTCCCTGATACGAATTTAAAAAAAACAGGCTTAACGTTTTGCAGTAGCGCTTTTGCTTCATTTTGTCAACTGGTTTTCTTGAGAAATATAATTAAAATTATTTGTGTTTTTTGTAAAATTATTATCATTAAGAGATCCCTAATAGGTTTCACCTTAAGGAAAGGATAACCAGAAGGCCTAAGTCGGTATACGACTTAAAATTGAGTGTAGTACGCAGCACGTGTGGCACTTTGTAATGGATATCGTTTACTTAATATCTAAGATGACCAAAACTGATTGTCCTTGCCAAGATTTCTAGGAGTATTAGCCTTGTTGCAGCTATTTCACTAGAAACAAAATTATGAATAACATAGGTCTTCCTTTATGCTGCAGAGACGAGAGAAAATCAATCATAGATGCCAGTACCTAGACTAATCTTCTTATCGATATATTCGCCTGGTTTGGTTAGGGTTATTGACAGGTGAGCGCCTAAAGCATTACTCGAGAGAATAATTTACAATCCGGCCAGTTGTATACTTTCACTTTTCGATGTGCGATTACCGTTAAATCTTGTTTTTTCGAACGTTGATTGCTCAAGTTAGGGCACTGCTTGAAAAGGTAAATTTCACATCCTACTGCCCAAGCACAAAGATAACTTTGGGAATGGCTGGAATCGCAGGTTTGGTAGGCTAGCCATCTCATGATCGGATACTACCAACTTCGATGTCAGTCATTTCACACTACATCGTATCGTGACCATTCAAGAGATGCTTGGGTGAGTGAAACCTTTTGCCATTCTAGCGAAAATCTATTCAGTGGAGTGTTCTATTAGGTTTTGTCTCATTGGTATAGGCTTTTGTGGCACCTCGTATGCGCGAGTTGTAGGTCTTCGTTAATGTATGTACATAAATGTGTAACAATTTTTTTGAAGATTACATAAATTGAACGCGTTTCTGAAGAAAAAATCAAAAGACCTCATGTTGGGTTGTGATAACAGTTTTTGTAAATAAAGTGGGCGAGCTAGAAATAAACACCAATCACATTGTATTTGACCAGTCGAACCATATAGTACGTGTGACTGACGGTAGTTTTGCCGTTGGTCGACTAGTTAAATATAGTGATGTTTGTGTTTATTTCAAGCTCGCAAACCAGATTTAAAGAATACGTGTTATCAACAAGAAAATTGGCATAAAATTCAACGAAATTATATAAGCTAACCATTTAATAATCGCGATTGAAATTATTGTAGATTTATTTTTTAAATAGTTAACTACATGAATACTTTTCTTTTATAATGTAGTGTTTTCTGATAGATTCAGTGAGTACAAGTCTGGTTTCGAGTTTGTGCTTGTTGTCTGTGGTTAATTCAAAGCTGAATTGTGAGTGTGTCTTTTTGTTGGTGTGGGGTTGATTCTTACGGTTCAAATAAGTTTTCCTTGAGATAGGGCCAAACTTATTCCAATAGATTGTTGTAGTCAGACATTTGATTTTTCTCTTTGTATGCTCGAATTTGTCTCTTTTGCTACTCACCATGGCACATTGTTCAGGACTTTTGCTTTGCCCTCTTGTAATAACGCATTGTGTGTAGAATGTAGAATAGATCGCTTTTCCACAAAATTCCCATTTATCTCTGAATTTTGAAGAGTGAGAGACGGAGATAGTGCGAGGGAGAATAAGAGTGAGAATAACGGAGACGGTGGGCGAATTTATGCGTTGTGCTAGAGAGCTTCTAAGTTATCTTTAAACGACAATGATTAATTTTCCGCGTTCAACGTTAATTTGTTTAAGCACTCTTATGCATAATTCGTTTAATTTGTTTTTGCTTTAGAAATCCTATGGTTTTGTACGAATTTTTTGTGCTTACTATCGTCATGATTATTTGCTTAATTGAAATAACTTTATCCAATTTTCAATCTTACTTTTATTTAATGTTTTTAATTGATTTAATCGTTTTAACTAATCAAATCTGTTTTATCTGGTGAGAATTATTGTGTTTAATTGTTATGTTGAACGTGATTACTCCACATTATCGTCTAGTTGCTGCAACCATTCGATAATTTTTACGCGTTTTCCCATTTAAATGATCCAAGCAATCCTACTGTTAGTAGCCAGTTAAAACGTAGACAAAATATGTGGTAATACTCTGCTACGAAATTGATGTCTTTATGCTATGTAACTGACGTTTTCATGAACACGTGATGAGTTCCCAATAAGGAAGAAATTGGTCTACTGAATGCATTGCCTTTTCTACACTATACATTTCTTCGTTTACACCGAAAAATGTATGTACTTAATGAGTCTGGTGTTTATATCAAGATCGCAACTTTCATTATAGTAATTGATTCAAATAGTTGTTATCACTGCCCGTGCATTCAATGTTCGTTTTAGTAGATGGTTTTGTTGTTTTCTGCGTTCAGCTGTAACTTGATCATAGCACGAATACCATTCCTTCTTGAGCAGTTCAACGAAATTTATCATGTTCGGTTGTAATGAAATACGTTTTTTATTCTCTCTGGCTCGGGGCATAAGCAAGACGGAAACAACGCCCACAAAGACCACATCGTTTTATGTGTTCATAAATGTATACTAAATAGCATAACTGCTTTCACTTATAACGGTTTCTTTACACGCTAAATTTAGATAATGTTATTTGTGTACCAATTTTCTTTCTCAGCATTTGTGAAACCATTGGGAATGAGAGCCGCAAAAATATCTGAGCGTTTCGTTTGCCTTCATAGTCCTGAATTGTATTTCAATCTTGATACGTCGATCGAAACCTTATTCTTTTTTAGCGATGTAGGCTCCAGAATAGCCTATACCAATAAGAAAGCATTAATGTTAAACGAACATTGGTTGCGCGGGTGGTGATAACAATTATTATAATCAAGGTTGCGGTCTTGATATAAACACCTGACCCATGAATTACTCACATATGTCAGTATCAACTAAGAATTGTATAGTGTAGAAAAGGCAATTCATCCAGTAGACCGGTTTCGTGTCTTATTGGGAACTCATCATGTACTGGCCAGAATTTCAGATACATTAGTTAGTATATAACTGAAAATTCGTGTCGTGTGGTGCGGCAGGATGGTTCATTGGTTAGAGCACCAGATTCCGAAGCAGACGTGCCCAGGTTCGAGTCCTGTCCGCGGCAAATTCTGGCCAGTACATGATGAGTTCCCAATAAGGACGAAACCGGTCTACTGGATGAATTGCCTTTTCTACACTATACAATTCTTAGTTTATACTGACATATGTAAGTAATTAATATTTCAGGTGATTATATCAAGACCGCAACCATGATTATAATAATTGTTATCACCACCCGCGCAACCAATGGTCGTTTATTAAGTTCGTAAATGTTTTGAATATTAATTGGTAATATATTACAGTTAAATACTGTTTGTTGCGAAGAACTAATATATATGCAAGTATGTATTAGGTTTTGCGAACCTAGTAACAAATTAGTTCAGTTGTGACCAGAAGGTTAAACCAAAGGCATCATGAACGGAAAGTATAATCTCATGCACATTCGCCAGTAAGCACGAAACGAATGTGCATGAGATTATACTTTCCGTTCATGCTGCCTTTGGTTTATCCTTCTGGTCACAACTGAACTAATTTGTTACTAGGTTCGCAAAACCTAATACATACTTAATTGGTAATAGTTTGTGTGTTAGGGTGTACGCGCCTTTCCCAAAATGTATGTTTCTTGCCTTTTGATTGAACAAGATACATTGCAATTGTGAATTAGGTGTTGTGCACCTAGTAACAAGTTAGTTCAGTTGTGACCAGAAGGATAAACCAAAGGCAGCATGAACGGAAAGTATAATCTCATGAACATTCGTTTCGTGCTTACTGGCGTCTCATCGGTAGGAGCCCGTATTACGTTATAATAATTAAGAGTGCCTGTACCTTAGAATACTGATCATCATAAGAGTGTGGTAGTAACTGACTAGCGGAGGATCCAGTGAAAATATTTTTTTTGAAAAGTACAGACGAGGCACATACTTCCTACAGTCCCACATACGGGTGACGTGATTCGAATATTTTTTGTCCAATTCGTTTGCAGTCTCACTACTTTCTATTGATCTGCTCTCGACACATTCATAAAAGATATTCAACTTAGCAATAAATAAGTTCTCTGAATATTAAAACACGTATTTATCAAATTTTCGGACATCAAGCATCATTTCAATTTTTAACCAATTGCGTTGCACTGGTATGAAATTAACTGACCCATTTTATAATAGGTGTTTGGTATACGTAATCATGAAAATATAGAACTAACCTTGCAGGTAGTGCATTTAATGACAAAGTGGATACGAACTTGTCTGATTCTCAGTTTTAGTTCTATTTTTATTTATTTTTTTGCTAGCTGATTTGTGTGTGTGTCAAATCAACCCGAAATAAACCACCAAAAAGAAATAAAATAAAAAAGTCAGACTGATTAAATTAAATGAAATCGGTGTTTACTTCTAGCTTCCAAACTTTATTTAAAGAATTGTTATCACCACCCGCGCAATCATTGATTGTTTAATTTTATTACCTATATATTTGTAGCGAAATCTAAAAAAACTAATGTTCGTGACTGTTTTGAAATTGTGCAGCCGACTTTTCCAGTCGATTGCAATATATGCGAGATTACTAGAAGTGAGAGCGGAATGTCTAATTTGCTTTCCATATGTGTGTATATATATATTTATATATATATATATGGCTCGATTTTCGAAAGTAATGTTTCCTTCCATCATACTTTTGACAGATGATCATGGAGTCGAACGCGTCAGTACGTGTGACTGACGGAAGTTTTGCTATGTTTTTACCTGATCTGCGTTTTGACTAACGCAGCTTTCATTGTTCCAGTAATTTTCTTTTAGCAATATATTTCGGCCCATCTTACCGTAGGCCTTCATCAGTTGTATCTCACGAAACAAATGAAGCAAGTGTTTTATTTCCTCTAGTCATAATATTTATATACCTCAGACTGACCTTTCATTAGATATTCGCGTGTCACATATGTGTGTGTGTACATTTTTATAACCGTTGTTTTCATCTAACTAATTTCGACCAGAGTGGCTGAATAATAATTTATCAATTGCATGCAATAACTATTCGTTTTTAACACACTCAATGTAAATGACGTAACTGAGATGGGGGAGACCCATAATTCAGAAACACTCGTCATAAAAATATGCCATGAGTGATTAAACCAGAAGTCCGAAAGACTAATGCACATGTTAAATTACAATGTTGTTTGTCGACTGGTTAAATGCAATGGGATCGGTGTTTACTTTGAGCTCACAAACTTGATTTTAATAAATATTATAGACGAACTAAGGAAAATTAAATCAGACATCTCTACGACTTTTCGCACCCGACAAAAGATCAGGATTTATTATACTTGAAGCCGACGCATTTGAAGGGCCCCTGAACGAAATCATAAATAATCAATCGAAATTCAAACCAAACAAGGAACAAAAAGACGATCAATAAATATTTGATCAAAATAAATGCTATTCTGAAAAAGATGTAAAATCACGTTTTATTTACAATGGATGAATCCGAAATCAGATCAGCGCTCATAGAACCCGTTGGAACATGCACTGCAAGTTTTCTCGGAAAACCAAAACTCATCAAACCTTGACAGCCTCAGGGGTTCCTCAGACGCGGCCCATTATGTCAATGATCAATGCACCGCAACATAAACCAGCTCAAATTCTCAGCAAAATACCTGAATCATTCGGAAATATCATTAACACGAACACCAAAGAATTTTGAACCAGCAGATGGACTGTAAGGAAAGAAAGAGTTTCAGGATTTTCCTATATACGTCAATGATATCGAAGACCTAATATTAGCATGTACAAAAATATGAAATTTACTTTTGCCGATTAATGGTATAGCTATGGGAGGCTGCATTACGTCTCTCTTGGAAAATAACTTCATGCACCCCAAAACATTAAGAAGCAATATCCATCCTGCCCGACTCAACATATAAGGCGACCCGTTTATCCTTCGTTACAGCCGATATTGTATAATTCCACTATCGTTTGTTTCGTTTATGTTTATATTTGGGCTGTTAAAAAACACTAGGTCGCCAGTTCCTAATAAGGATTGTTTGTTTTCAGAGTTTTTCTTCTCTTATATAATCTGGTAATCAAGGCTGATGAACACTATCTGCCCAGGTGGCAGTGGCCAAGGTTTCCTTTAGCAGCCGTAAACTGTCATTAGTGTCTGTCACACGCTCTCATTCCATCACTACCAATTTAACATTAAGTGTTATTGCGTAGACGTGGCAAGGTTGATGCTACCATTCCCAGACAAACTAGCTCGTGCGCTCCGGTCCAAGGGCGGAAATTTCTATCGCTACGAGACATGGATATGCTATTTTGAATTAAAAGGCTGTGTCAGCATTTGATCATATATTTTTGTTATCAGTTAAGCATGAAATACGACAAAATACAGTTATTTACTAGAACAATTTCGTACTCTTCAGCTCGAACAATAAAATGGCAAGTCAAGTTAATCTGCATGCTCTTGATAATTTCTTTAACTGAAAACTCTGCAGTAGTGATAACGTCATTTTAAACGAACATTGGTTGCATGCACATATATTTGACATTATAAACTAAGTATTGTATAATGTGAAAAGGACAATTGTAGGGGACTGGACCTTTCTGGTGGTTTGGAGCTTTGTCTGCCTCCTTGATAGGTTACATAGTGTTTGTTGCGCAGATCTATATGACGTGCCTAATGACAACTTAGTTCGAATTGGAGCAGAAATATATACTAAAGTCAGCATGAATGAAGGATATAATCTCATTTACAGGTGACTCATCACTGCTATCCACCTGTTCCACATTTCTTGGCTTATAATGATAAGCCGACAGTAGGCATGAAACGTATGGGTGCATAAAATTATGCTTTTCTATCATGCCGATTTTAGTTTATCATTCTGGTCCTATTTGAATTGATTTGGCACAATGCCGAATAAAAATTACTTCCTTGATTCCTTGGTCTAATTTGGTAATGCATTTTCACTGTTAGAGTTTTTATAGCTGGAACGTTAGTGACAGTTGACCAGACGAGCAAACTCTTAATCACACGCTCTGATGTTTACTTAAAGAAGACATGTGATTATGAGTTTAATTTTTAATGCGGCGATGAAGGAACGCTACAACATGATATGAATAAACGATCATTTATTGCGCGAGTAGTGATAAAATGATTTTAATCAAGGTTGCGAAATGGATATATATACCACTCATTATTTGTAAATTTGTCAGTATAAAATTAGCATGGTATATTCTAGAACAAGCACTTCATTCAGTGAGTCGTTTTCGTCTTTTTTAAGTGCTGCCCAGCTGTTTACCGCAGGCAGGGCTCCAACCTGAGCACGTCACCGGAGTCTTTGATTATTATATACTGCGCTACTCCCTGCACGCTACACACAATTTTCAATGACACAGTGACTAGTGTTTTTAAGCTAGCTTTTCCTTTTAGTGTTGGCCCATATGCAATCTCTTTAGATCTAAAGTTTTATCTAACCGTCCACAATCAATCATTGTAAAACAGACGCAACTCTACTTGGGGATGTGATATTGAATTGAAAATGTATATAATTAAACAATCATTGATCGTGCGGGCGGTGAAAATAATTATTTTATTATAGTTTCGAACTGCAATCTCATTATATACATCATTATATACAAATTATACAAACAAATAAATAATACTGACATAATACTGTTTGTTGTAATAGTGAGAAGTTTGCGGTGAATGAGATCATTTACTAACGCTTTTAGCAAGCGTTTTACTTGAGAGAATTATTCTGAGAAAGGGAACTTTGCGACACAGATAGAGACGAACTTTATTATCTGGTAAACTAGGAATATGAATAATAATTAATAAAATGTTTTTTTTTCATTGTTATATTATTTTAATCACGATTTCTCGTCTTAGATTGGCACGAAACATTTTTTAAATTTGTTTTATTGGTTTGGATATTTGTTTCTACCATCCTCGTTTTTCTTATTTTTATAATCTGTAACTATTTGTTTGTTGTAAAAACTTTGGAATATGTAAATTCTGCATCTTATTCTTAAATTAAAGGTGTGCAATTGTTGTCAATACGTCATATTACTATACATTTCCTTTTGCGATGTTCTATGTATTTCTTCAATTGTATCGCTTTTCATGTGAGTTGTTTCATGTATGCGTTAATTCTGATTCTCACGATTAGTTGTTTATTTTGTTTTTTTATTGAACTTTTTGCATCGTGTTCAGCTGGTGCTACGTTGGGAATTCGTTGCCATGATGATATTGCTACTCTTTATGTATTCTTGCCTGCTTCTGTATTTAAATGTCGATTGTACCCTCTCGTAAGTCGCCTATTCTACCTGAATTCATTTAATTTTAGTTTTACCTTATTTATTAACTTTTAACTTTTCCTTAGTGCTGTAACAAGTCTTATTGCATAGAAAATTCTCATCTTACCTGTGTTGCAGGGATCATCAAACTAGGTACTGAATTTTAATTATGTATATATATATATATAGAAGGTATATATATATATATATATATGTATATATATATATGTATATATATATATATATATATATATATACATATATATATAGAAAAACGTAAGCTTAAGTGGTTTTAAGGTATATTCTCTATAAAATCCTACTTCTAATAACTCACTTATATTTTATTGTTGCCGTAGATGCTGCCAAACGACATTTTCTCAGTTTCAGGACAAAATTTAAGGCTCAAATTGGCTTTATCTATCTTCAAATGAGCATTTGTTATATTTTACTCACATTGAGCAGGTGCCCGTATCTATTGGAGTTTCTCATCTGACGACTAGCACACTGGCTAGCCATTTCGATGGCGATATAATTAACATTAGCAGTTCTAGAGGGGGCCTAGTATAACCTTTGTAAAAGCGAATTGTGATGCGCTAGTCGATTCTGTCTGTGGTTCTCTCGTAGATTTGATTGTACCTCATTTCCAGTGGTTAGTATGAACGATGTTGATGCCTTCGGAAATGAGGAACCAATCCATGCCAAGCCAATAAGAAGACAGGCTTGATTCGTACTTGGAACTAGGGATCAATCGGATCTTTGCGAAACACAAATCGTGGAGATTAAAAAATTTGAAGGCCGCGCAGCGCAAACATTCACACGACATGGTTCTCGCTGTTTTTCGTTTCAACGTGCACTAGCGTCAGGAAAGTAAAGGCAGATGGCAACTGGCAACACTGTGTGCTTGGTCCGATTGGGTCATTTGCGCCAACGAACACTCCTGTTTAAATTAATTGTTCTTCAATCTGATAACACTAAGCTCCACGGAAAGCACTGTGTTAGGGACTGAGTACAGTCGATTTATTCATTTCCCCATTGTAATCTTCTCAATATTCTTTTTTTCTACATACTTAATCATCTAAGATCTGGAACTTATAACATCGGTAAAATTTTAATCGTTGTGGGAATAAAGTCATTTCATATATAAATCGTAATAATAGTTTCGAAGCATTTCTTAAATTTGACGTGATTTGTTTTATTATTGTCTTATTCAAACTTTCTTTCTGTTATTTTAAATTATTGTTGAATTGTATTGCCTATATATGTATACGTGGCGAAAGCTGCAAACAGTTAATGTTCGTGACTGCATAGAAATTGTGCAGCCGACATCTCCAGTCAAGTTCAATGTATGCGAGACTGCTAGAGGTGAGAGCCGCATGTCTAAATTTGATTGTCATATATATTCAATGCGGTTTGATCCTCGATAGTCAGTTTGCCGTCGTACTCTGATGATGATCATGGAAGGTCGAAACGCGTCAGTGCGTTGCGGCTGGCGGTGGTTTTGTTATGTTGTTCGACGACTGGTTAAATACAATGGGATTGGTGTTTACTTCAAGCTCGCAAACTTGATTTAAAGAATTGTTACCACCACCCGCGCAATCAATTATTGTTAAATTTCTTTCTGTTGTTAAATTATAAAACGTCGTATAGAATAATTTATTGTTGTGCGTCGAAGTGTCGTAATGCTTTTCTGTTAGAATTTTGCCTTCGTATACAACTTTGATGCATTAAGACAGCATAATTTAAAAAGTTAAGTGTACCAGCAATAACTGCACATTTACGTCATACGTAGATAAACATTTTTCAAATTCATTTAATTTTTTTCATCATTTTGCAATTTAACTTGTCTTGAACATACATAATCGCGGATCAGAATCTCCTATAGGGGGCTCAACTAAATCCTGTGGCCATTTACCCAAGTGAATTCTTAAAGATTTCCTATCACCCGCTGGAGGACTATCCTAAGCTTAATTTTGTCCTTCCTGCATATGCTGAAAGGAATTATGCTCCAGTGCTAAGGAAGTGGCGTCGACAGTTGCCTTACTATTTACCTTCCGGCAAGTGGATGTTTGGTAGATAGAGGAGAGCAGACATCGAATAATTTGGCCAACATTATTGTTCCTTGAATGGTTGCAAAGTGCGAGTCTCAAATGCTGAATCTCCGCGATTTGCGTTCGCGGGTTGTCGCTTTGCACTATCAGTTTCGCAAAGATCCGATTGATCCCCCTTTACTAGTACGCATCGAGTTTTTCTTGGTTGCGGACTCGTCTCTTTCTGCCAAAGGCTCCCACTGGAAATCGGATATTTGCGAAGCTGATAGTGCAAAGCGACAACCCGCGAACGAAAATCGTAGAGATTCAACATTGAGTTATGGTATCTGTTCTGTGGCTGTCAGATTCACGGCAAGGTTAGCTGGAATTTCTGTTATTTCTGACTTTATTGCCCCGAATGACATGATAATTGGATACGACCACCTGTGCGATTATAAATGTCTATGCTATCGAAATAGGCATTTTTAAACCTATGATATTGAGAATTCTTAGAATAGCTGACTTGAAATGTAGAAAGGATAAAATTGGAAAGCTTTATCGAATATTCAATTAGAATGGATACTCGCTTAAATTAATAGGTAAGACAACAGTGGTAGTATTAAGGAAACTCGATTCTGATTCGATACATATAAAGCAGAAGAAACTTCAACATTACAATGGGACGTTTGGTATATCAGATTATAAATTGAGTAGAAAAATAACAATATTAGGAACCAAATATAATTAGATAGTGAACTACTAAACCAATAAAGAAAGAATAGAACCATTGAAAACGTCATGGGTATGCGAAAGACCTAGCATAGACTGAAATCTGCCGTATATAGGGGAGACGATTCGCCAAAATAAGGTTAGAAGAAATGAGCATAAAATAGCTTGTAAATATGGTTACACCCAGAAATCCGACCTAGCTAGACACTCACAGGAATCTGGCCTTCGGATAGAGTTGTAAGGCGGTAAACGTATCTCCATATGTAAATGCAATAGATTTACAAGTTAACAAGAGAGGCAATTGAAATAAAATCGTGACTGTATCATGAGTTCAAAATTGCTAGCTCAATATTCAGTTAGGCATTAGCCATTAGCAGGAGAAGGAGATCGGAGGAATCCGAGAAATTGAGCTTTCAGATTAAAAGTGTCATGGAACATCGGATAGATTAAGAATTATAATTTCGAGTTGTGTTTTTTTATCTAATCTGGCTTAATTTAACCCGTATTTCATTAAATCAGATTAAATCGGAAGTATCTATTTATGCAAAAGACTCTTTTGCGATTATTTTAATTTTCATGCTGAATTTTTAGTTCGACTAATTTTATGAATTTAAAGTTTTAATTGAGAAATAAATCATGTATGAAGCATACATCGATTATAAAGCAGGTATGTGCAAGTCAATTTTGAAAAGGTCAAATATTTTCGTCAGAATTACAAATGAAAAATACACGACAAACAGAAAGCATGAAACGTATATGTTTGAAAACGCGCGTACACACACATACCGCACGTGCACAAACAATTACCAGTTTATAGTTAAATACTGTTTGTTGCGGAGACCTAATATATATGCAAGTATGTATTAGGCGTTACGAACCCAGTAACAAATTAGTTCAGTTGTGACCAGAAGGATAAACCAAAGGCAGCATGAACGGAAAGTATAATCTAATGCACATTCGTTTCGTGCTTACTGGCGACTCATCAGTAGAAGCCGGTATTTCGCCCTTTAACCACAAGTTTATATTCCAAACATTTACGAAGTTCCTTCGTTTGCGTAGGTGAGGATTAAAAGTGTTGCATTTAACAGACTCAGCTGTGCGCAATCCTTTTCTGTTTTTACCTTTCAAGATCACTTGGAAATCCGCTTGATTTTGGGTTCGATTTATATTAACAGCGTGTTAAGCTATTGCGAAACATTCTGCCCTATGCCAGTTGTGCGTAGTCTAGAATGGCCTTGAATTCAATTCCTTAATTTAGAGCAGGGCAATATCGACAAAACACCTTGCGTTACCCATTAAATACTTACATATGCCAGTATAAAGTAATAATTGTGTATTGTAGAAAAGGCAATTCATCCAGTAGACTATTCTTAGTTTATACTGACATATGTAAGTAATTAATAGGTCAAGTGATTATATCAAGACCGCAACCATGATTATAATTATTGTTATCACCACCCGTGCATCCAATGGTCGTTTAATAAGTTCGTAAATGTTTTGAATATTTATTGGTAATAGTTTGTGTGTTAGGGTGTACGCGCCTTTCCCAAAATGTATGTTTCTTACCTCTTGATTGTTGTGTATTATGTGTGTTCAACTCAACTTTACCCCCTTACTTTCAAAAAGTGACTAAATAAGGTAGCGGATTTTGCAGTCCAGTTGAGTTATGGAGAACAGAAACCGGACTTTTTTTAAATTGTGTTGCACATACCTGCTTTAAAATAAATGTATGCTTCCGCATATAATTTGTTATCATTTGAAATTATTTTCATTATCTTTTTCTTCTATCGCATTTGCATACTTCGTCATTTAATTTGTCTTAGTTATTTCGACGTGTGTTACATTTGGGATTAGCCTCAGTTTTTCAATTTCATTCGCGGATAGCAAGTTTAAATTACTTAAACCAGCAACCTTACTTATCGAACTGGTCGAATTGACATGGTTATAAGATGATATGTGTTAGATGGTTGTTCAATTGTTTATTTACATGTTGCGAAAGTTGTAAAAGGTTCATGTCTATAAGTGCATAGAAGTTGAACAGCCGTCGCTTACAGTCAAGTGTAGCGTTTGCGAGACTATTAGAGTTGAGAGTCACATTTCTATTTTTGCTTTCCATATATATGCATTACGGTTTGATCCTCGGTACGCAATTTTATGTTTTGCTCTGATAATTATCATGGAAGGTCGAAACGCGTCATTACGTTAGACTGACTATTTAAATACAGTTGGATTGGTATTTACATCAAACTCGCAAACTTGATTTAAACTATGGCTAGTAGAATGTTATATTGATAAGAGGATGAGGTGCCGAAGTGGAGAGTTACTTGTTTGTTATCTCATCGTACTCTCTGTTTTATCATTTGTGTGAATATTGAACGAGCTCTGAAGGTGACTTCAGGAACTCGAAGTTAATACGTAGGCGCAAGGCGAAGAAGCTTTTATTAAAGTGAAAACATAAATTTTAAAATATATATTTGTTATCGGGTTAGACACAATGGGATTGTTAGTTATCTCACGCTCGAAACTTTATTTGATGAATTATTACCACTCACGCAATATATAAGTCTGTAATAATATAACTTATATATACGTGTGTCAAATGCTGCATAAAAATTATAGTCGTCGTTGCATACAAATTTTGCTGCCGACATTTCCTAATAGAGTACATTTTATGCCTGACTGCTTCGTAACTAATTTTACATGCCTTGTGTATGCATTGCGGTTTAATCGTCATTAGTCGAAATGCCGTCGTGCTTTGATAATTATTGTGGAAGTTCAAAACGCGTCAGTACGTGTGACTGACGGCAGTTTTATAAAGTTGTGCGACTGGTTAAATACAATGATATTAATATCTACCTCAAGCTGGAAAACTTTCTCTAAATAATATATTATTGTTATTTCGCGTGGACATTGTTTTGGAATTTAGATTTCGCTGCTTACGACACTGTTTGAAAAGGCCAATTTCACATTATACTCGCCAGGTTATCGAGATTTATCGAGGCTACGCCGGTAGACGTCTGGAACCGCAAGAGGATTAGGCTATCTCTTAGCCGGATGCTATTATTCGCGATATCGGACGCCTGGTCACGCTATACTGTGCCCTCCCTAGTCAAAATTCAACCGAATAGGCGAGTTTAGTGACAGACTGAGTTCATTGGAGAGGCCCGGTTTATTTACCTCATTCCAATAAGCTCCTCTGGAACCCATCGTGCAGGAGATCTTTGTCTCCGTTTTTGTTTGCTTTATGTAAACGCAAACTGTAGAATATTTGCCATTTGTTACGTTAAACTACCTATATAAACTTTTAGTTTTCATTTTATTAAAAGGCATTTTTCTTTTATAATTTACTCTTTATAAAAAATTATTCACAACTATACAAATAGACGAAGTTGCAGCTTTTCTTTTAGTGACAGTGGTATTGAGTTTGCAAAAGCCACTGTCGTATCGCTCATCTCCTTTCGAGGTAACCGCGCAGATTACCATAATATGTCTAGTCCAAAGGCCCCGCTGCCGTACGGCTATTCCGCATCCAAGACTACGTTAGATAACATATATGGTGTTGTTCTAGACGCGGGCAGCACTGGCAGTCGGGTTCATGTGTATCATTTAGCCTACAATGCATCACGTGAGTTTGTTGCTGCTAGATATTATATTTCTTTAAAAAATATTTTAAAACAGGTTCTATCCACTTCATGAAAACAGCTATCCGATTTTTTTCTATCATACCATTCCTGTCAGTTGCCCATTCTTTGTAGCCTGTAGCAGTGTAAATTTTCGGGTTTTCAACCAGAAGTCCCATGCCAGTTGTAGCTGTATCGTTGCATTAAATTTCGCCATGTCTGGCTTAATATATGGAGATATATATATATATATATATATATATATATATATATATATATATATATATAATATTGATGCTCCCCATTTGATTATAATAAGTTCGACATAATTCATTGTGTTCGCATGATCTAGTTCTGTGCAACATAGGGAAGACGGAAAGCAATGCACGCTCTTTAGTCCAGTAGGATTATAGTCGCCATCATTTACACAGCGGGTTTCCTGCTGTATTCGTTGTTTCTCGGGTATTCCTGCCGAAAGGCATATGGTTTTCGATCATGCGATTACAATTTGTACTGAAGTCCAATGCACGCTTGACTGATTTACCCCTCGTCATATGGAAATATATTAAGTTGAGAAGCAGTGCATCTGACTGGCCTACGCTCACTAGTTTCTTACTGTATGCTGATCCATTTAAGCTGAATTGTGTGATTGCTTAATTCCCATTGTTGTACTATGGTTATTGTATTTGATTTTGTATAAAATGACCTCGCGATTTGCCGTCGAGGGTTGTCGCTTTGCACTATCAGTTTTGGAAAGATCCGTTGGATCACCATTTCCAAGTACTCATCGAGATTTTATTTTATTGGCTAGGTACGGTCTCGTCATTTTCTTCCGAAGGCTTCAACATCGTTCATACTAACATTTGGAAATGAGGTACGATCTAATCATCGTGAATCTCCGTGCCTATTAGTAGGTAATGATTTGTTATGCTTCATTAAAAAAGCAGTAAATCAGTGAGATACTAATGATTCCCTGTTTGCATAACCATAAAATTTACATCATTATGTAGGAGACATTCGTCGGTGTGTTTATGATAGTAATTCTCAGCACTGCTTCAATTGGTCATAGCTCTTTTTGGCCGGGCCAATTCTTAAAATAGATTCAATTAATTGTCTAGAAACTCGCCGCATTACGTTCGAGTAATAGTTTATTTGAACAGAATTCAGACTGCAAAGCGTTTGGTTATCATTTTTGAGGCGTACACTCGGCACTGTTCGCTTGCAGGTAACTTCAAAATTTCTAATTTCCTGGTTTTTGTTGTATGCAATCATGATAACATCTAATCGTTTTGCTTCACTGCTTGAAATGTATTCATTATACGCCTACATTTATTCACAATTACAGCCCCTAGGAATGGGCTACCCAGCATTTCTAGAGCTCAAAAATAACATTGAATATTATTATTGGTTTTTAAAGAAACATGTTGCACGACAGAGAATAGATTAGTTATCTTTTCCTTGTGTTGCGATCCGAGATGTTTGCATCCGCTGTCTACCTGTTTTTCCAGATATTTCGACCTCCGGATACGGAGGTCTCTTTTAATGGAAAGCACATCACACAAACAATTTGACAATCAATATGTCAAGTGGAAAATTTTAGTTTAAGCTAAATTTTGGTTGGACATACAACGTTATCTTGTAAATTTTATTCGTTTCTGTCTAGAACGATCATGGTTTCAAGCTTTTGTATATACACGTATACACACTTATATAGAAAAATTCACGTACACTAGCATATATATATATATATATCTTTATGATGTCCATTCCTTTTTAATTTACCACAGTATTCTTATAATTAGGAAAACACAAATAACAAAGTGGATAAAGGCCATTTATTTCGTGAATACTAATCATCTCTTATACAATCATACATATCTATACATTTTGGGTTTTCAATTGATTATGCTAGTGGTAACAAATCTGACTCATTTTTACTGCTGTTTCTTGTTTTGACTAGTTGGTGAGTGTGTATGCGTTTTTGTTTGTGTGTATGCGTGTTTGCCTGTAAAGGTCATTCTCGCAGTATTGCGAAGTGATGTCTGATATCTTGTCATTATTGTTTTGATGGCTTGAGAATTAAACATTTGTGCGCATTGTTCACTGTTACATATACAAGTGCTATTTATCCCAGTATAGTTGATCGTTTCACCTCGTTGCGCAAAGTTTTCACGTGGTAACAACGCCAGTGTTGATTGCAATTAAGAGATGATTAGTATTCACGAAATAAATGGCCTTTATCCACTTTGTTATTTGTGTTTTCCTAATTATAAGAATATATATATATATATATATATATATATATATATATATATATATATATATATATATATATATATATACGCATACATGCATATATGCATATCTATTCGTAAATGTCGAAGATTCTAGGAAGCCTTCGCGGTTCTCATGCTCACCTAATCACTCATAATGAATTATTGATAGAAATAGTTTACATTTGGAAAGTTAACATTTCGTACTGCTAATATATTCAAGGTGGCTTAAGAAGAACCCTGGTTATCGAATAATAATATAGTACTGTCTGCATAGTCAAGATCGACCAATCTTCCACCGTTATTGTTGCTTTCCTGTAAACATCATACGAAATACTGCTTTCTTCTTCCTGTATGATTCCAATTGCAGAGAAGGTAGCGTATGGATTTTGTTTTAAGTGAATTTGTGTTCTGTGGCAGCCTTATTTGCCGCTTCTAACTATGCGATATTTGCTCGTTGTGTATGAGCTCAAATTTATAATCGATCTATCTCTTTTATTGATAACTGCTCAATTATTGACTTTACTTTATGTGGTCTCCGTTTGCTGCGTGTGCATACGTACCGATGAGTAGTCATATAATTTGACGGAAAACTCCCAATTGAAGCCGAGTTGTACATCCTTGGCTCATGTTCCTAAGGCCTTGTCTGGAAGAAGAAATTAAGAAAGGTCATTAACGATCTGGGGAGCCTATCTAAAACCAGTGTCTGTTAGGAATAATGAATCACTGATTTTTAGCTAAACCGAAATTGAATGATTTATCCGTCTTTCATTTGAAGACATTTTGCATTAAAAAACGTAGAAACCGAGACAATAAAAGTAAACAATAACTGATTGCGCGGGTGGTTGTAACAATTATTTAAATCAGGTTTGCGAGCTTGATGTAAACATCAATCCTATTGTATTTAACCAGTCGTCGAACAGCATAACTGCCGGTAGTTTTGTTATGTCGTTCGACGCCTGGATAAATACAATGGGATTGGTGTTTACTTCAAGACCCAATCTCATGTAGCGTATACGTTTGCATGTCTGTTTAATATCCAGTAAATAGACAGCACTCGGAAAAAGGCTGTCATTGAAGTTTATCGGTATCAACTCAGAATGGAATTTCTGTAGCCGGAAAATATGCCATAGCTGAAAGCATAAATCTACTGTTTACAGTCAAAATAGGAAAAATTAATTGCGAAGGTTGTTGCATTGCTTAATGTAGAAAAGACAATTAACCCAGTAAAATTAAGCTAACATTGCTTGCGCGGGTGGAGACAACAATTACCTGATTCATTATGTAAATAAATTTGTCAGTTTAAAATAAGTATTGTATAGAGTAGAAAAGGAAATTCAGCCAATAGACGGGTTTTATCCTGATTGTTAATTCATCACATACTGTCCAGAATTTGACGCGGACCGGGCTCGAACCTGAGCACGCTTGGTTCGGAATCTGGTGCTCTAACCACTGAGCCACCCTGCCGCACTCGTTTTCCTCTCCAGAATTTTACCAGGGACTGTTCTTGAATCTGGGCACGTCGGCTTTGTAATCTGTGATTTGATCTACTGAGTCATCCTGCTGCATATTGGTTAGAGGTACAGATTTGAAGGAAACGTTGCTAAGTTCGATTTCTGTCCGCGGTAAATTCTGGACAGTACATGAAGAGATCCAAAAAAGGCAAAACCTGTCTACTGGATAAATTGCCCTTTATACATTATCCAATGATTAGTTTATACTGATAAATATATGGATATAAAGGGATTGGTGTTTATATCAAGATTGAAATCGGTTAAAATAAATATTTTTAACACCTTCGACGAAACCAATGGTCTTTAGAAAGTACATGTCATATTTTCGATAGCCGGTTTATTTATTCATACGTTTTTTCCAGTTAAAACTGAAACATCGTTGTGTATAACAGCAAAATTATCAAGTGCAGAACCGTTAACATTCGGATTGCTAAAAGTATCTTCAATTTTTAGTTTCGTGTTATAATCAGTACAGATGACAGTGGAAACTAAGGATTGACCAGAAAAAAGACAACCACTTACACGATAGACCGTCTGGCAAATTCCTTATCGGCACTATTATCTTTAAAATGTGATATTTTTATAAACAGTGCAACCAAATATAAATGTGGCAGATGTTAGCAGGGAGCGGATTTTAGACAGTCATATAAAGCCTTACACCTTATGCATATAGGAAGAGCAACAGAAATCAAGGATTATCAGTAGAGAGACAGACAAAGTAGTACATTCTTGCCAATGTTACTGACATCTGGTTAAACAGATCCAGTTTACAATCTGTAAATGTTTCTACAGACATCGGCATTTGAAAATGGTGGTGGATTTAAAAGTTGTGCGCATGGTCACAAGCAAACAAAATCAGCTTTCTAACTTAATAAAGGACTAGTAGTCCAAGTTTGTTACGTGCAAACTATCAAATGTGCACAAATCACTCACGCTCAAACCATAGGTAGAAAACTGATTACCACTCAAAACAGTACAGTACACATCGTACCTTCTATAACATAAGAATTTGTTAATTCAATGCCCGCTTTTTCTGACGAGATCACACTGAAATATATTTTGCTATTATACAACCAAGAAACCGTACAAATTTGTTTGATACAAATATATCGTATTTTATTCTCTCCACGTGTATCTGTTAAAACGCACAAACACACAAAACTCAAATATATCAGGTAGACCGATTTCGACCTTATTGGAAATTCGTCAAAGACTTCCCAGAAATTTTCGCGATCGGGGTTCGAACGAGGGCATACTTGTGTCGGAGTCTTGCAACTCATCCACTGTATCGTCGCCCGCACTACGCACAATTTTCACCAATATATGTTTTGATTTTAGCTTTCGCTTCACGTGTAGCATTTTTGGCATCCACTTTGACCTAGATTTCTAAATAGCGTTTCCAGATCTACCATTATAGAACAGACTTCATGCCAACTTGATTTTGGTTGGGATTTTGGCCAGGTGGCATGGTGTATGTTCTGTACGAGCAGAACTGGATTGGCTAGTTTTAATTCTAGCTCGAAGAAAAAGCTTACCAAATCATTAAGTAAGCACGAAACGAATGTGCATGAGATTATACTTTCCGTTCATGCTGCCTTTGGTTTATCCTTCTGGTCACAACTGAACTAATTTTAAAGGAAATTCGCAAACACCTAATATGACACTGTACATATATTAGGTCTTCTGCAACAAACAGTATTTCTACCAAATCATTAGTTAGTACATAATAGAAAATTGGTGTGTGGGTACGATGGGAGCTTGACTCATGAGACTGATGGAAGTGTGTTCCCGGTCAGTGACAAAATGATATGTACAGATAGAGAGTATATATATATATATACATATGCTATATATATATATATATATGGTATATATATATATGGTGTGCTCGTATTAATTTCCTCTGTAAGCAGAATGCGGCTTCTCATATAGCCCGTTGCGTCTTTCCCCACTCTAATGTATGACATCATTATAAGTTAAAAAATGTTTTATGTGTTCGTTATATCATTTTGTAGTATGAACTGGTATCTCCTGTGCTCATAGTTGTCCGTCTTTTAAAACTTTCATTCTGTCTTGCTTTAATGTGTCGAAATATTTACAGCTGTTCTTGCACGCCCATCTGTTCTTTTATTTTTATTTAATATAGGCCCAGATATGCCATACACTTTATTGGGCGAGTTGTTGTTCAAAGCCGTGAAGCCTGGACTTTCGGCCTATGCGGGTAGACCAGAAGAGGCTGCTGCCAGTCTTGATGGACTTATTGAAGCCGCCAAAGCAGTGATACCATTGTCGGAGCATTCAGTTACTCCAATTCTGTTAAGAGCAACTGCCGGACTTCGTCTTCTACCTGGTACAGCCGCCGATGAAATACTGGCTGCGGTAACTTTATCTAATATCAGTTGTTTTCTATGCTCTGCATTTTATTGCCTAAATTTGATTTCCATATATATTCAATGCGGTTTGATCCTCGATAGTCAGTTTGCCTAGGGACGGTAACTGTGAATACATTTAGGCATATTATGAATAAATTTCATAGAGTGAAGTAAAACGGCCTCAAGGTGAGTATTTGGACGTAATTGACAGGTCTGCACATTTTTGTAGCTAGATGCATAACTCTCACAGTATGAGTTTCGAGGTAAATATTTAAATCGCTAAAAGTTGGAGTAGCTCTCTTCAACCGTTGCCATTTATGAAGAAGTGCGAGTATCCCAATCTCATTTATTTAAAAAATTCTTAAATTACAATATTTTTTCACTCTAGTTATTAAGTGTCTGATCAATTGGCCTACGTGAGTTGATCGAAATTTTGTGCATTTCAATTGATAAAATGATCATTTAAATCAATGTTGCGATCTTGATATAAACACCAGTCCTATTATATACATACATTTGTCAGTATAAGCTAAGCTTCGTATAATGTAGAATCAGAAACTCATCCAGTAGACCGGTGTCGTCCGTATTAGAAACTCATAACGCACTGTCCAGAATTTGCCACGGACAGGGTTCGAACCTGGGCACGTCTGCTTCTAAATCGATGTTATGTGCGGCATTTATTTAAATCAAGCTTGAAATAAACACCAATCCCATTATATGCAGACATTTGTCAGTGTAAACTAAGCTTTGCATAGTATAGAAAAGGCCATTAATCCATTATGCAATTCTTGTTTTATATTGACAGACTAATGTATATAATGGGACTGGTGTTTATATCAAGATCACAACCTTGATTTAAATAAGTGTTATCACCGCCCGCGCAACCAATGTTCGTTTTATTGAAAAATTGATGTTTGCGGTCGACACTGACAGCTGTTTCTCTTTATTTACTAGTTGATGTAAATGCCCTGCCTTAAATAAATACAGAGGTTATATGCGTTTAATATCTGGTTTGAATTCCTTTATACTTACTTCGTTGTTACGCGATAGACATTGTCTCCTTAAACCGAACATGTAAGTAGATTATCTTCTCTTCTGGTCCCAATATTGTCTAATTCTTTTGCAAGCCTCCTTAAATAATTGACTCAATCATTTTTCCAGCTTGGCCATCAGAGTTTAAACCACATCTGTGTTTTTCTATTCCTCATCGTTCAAAACCAGATTGTCAGTTCTTTAAGAATAGCAGTGAACCGTTGTATTTTTGCGTCAAAATGGCTTTTATATAGATATTGTGCAAACACGGTTGGGTTATGAAGGTATTTCTTTTTAATTTACTATAAGCGTCATTCTTTAGTAGCACATCCATGAACGTTGTAAAATCGCCTTTTTCCTGTTCTAGCGTGAAATAGGTGTTCTCTTGTGCTTTGATAAAACTTTGAAGCATTATTCGTGACTGCGACCTGAAGTTCCTTGCAAGAACAATTTTATCAACCTAACGTATATGTTTTGAACAGATACTGATGTCTCTCTTTAGCTATGTGTACTCAAGATAACCGTGGCAAATCTTCGCTTACAATGAAGATGGAGGACTTCCCACTGCCACACCATCAACCTGTTTAAATCTGCTACCAATAAATTGAAATTATACATAGTTTGTGCATAACGAAATATGTTTACGTTGATTATGATCCTGGACCGGGAGTTTCGATATGATTTTATCTACTTCCTGAATTATAGAGTTAACAGTTTCCTCAATTTTAAATCTGCTAAAAAATACGCTAAATTCGAAGACACTAATATCTTGAATTTTCTTTACAAAGGAAAATAAATGGGCAACCGATTAAATTATTATTTATAACTAGTCATATTTTTTATAAACCGTTTACTATTGCTAGGCTGCCCTATTTACTTAGTGCTCCAGTGTATTGAAGATTTGTAATGTTGTTTTAGCTTTTCTCTTGCTTCTAAATCTCAGTTTTCTGTAGTATGTTTAGACTTTACATTTTCAGGTTCACATAGGATTTGTACTTATCGTAACGGAATTTGTAAAAATATTTTTCATTCTTAAACTTGACATGTGTCATTCATATATGTGTATATGTAGCTAACTTTTGCTTTTATTATATTAAAAGGTTCGTGTACGTCTAGAAAAGTCGAAGTTGAAACTACCAGATGCCAACTCAGGCATTGAAGCTGTTGCCATTTTGGATGGTCTAAGTGAAGGTCTGTTCGCTTGGATTACACTGAATTTTCTAACTAATCGGTTACCTGGTAGCCTGATGAAGTCTGATGATTCTAATTTCTCTGCATATAATAACTCTGATGACGTTCTTCTTAAACAGCAGGCTCTTTCACAGAGTCTAGGTGCTTTAGACCTCGGCGGAGGATCGACACAAATAATTTTTGCTCCGTCGGCGCCAGAAATCCTGCAGAACTCACCAAGCGATCATCGTGTAATGCTTGGATCATCGACAAACGGAACAGCTGTAAGTGCATTCTTTTTACTTGATGGATTTCTTTTAAGCCATGTAAATAGTAATCTTTTGAGAAAGCAGAAAAATTTGTGTATTTATGTTTACTCTGCTATTTCGCGTGAAGAACTCGGTCTTAGTTTTCTTTTGCGAGAGACTTGCTTGTTTACTTCATGATCTTTTATTGAACCATGCTGCGTTTCTGTATGTTTATTTGCTTGCACTATATTGATTAAAAGAGCGCACTCTGTCGTAAATTTAGCACTGGGATTGCAGTGATATAAGCCTGATAAGGAACTAGCTAGAAAAATATCTACATTTTTGTTCCTGTCAGAAGCTATTGTCGTTATTAGACCAATGCTGTTCTCGAGGGTTGACGAGAAGTATTATTTAGAGGAAGGTTACGCTATTCAAGTGCGCTTAGCTCCATTATTTTCCTACAGGATATCGAGCAATATAGATTGAACAAACATTGGTAGCGCGGTTTGTGGTAACAATTCTTTGAATGATGTTTGTGAGCTTAATATAAACACCAATCCCATTGTATCTAACCAGTCGAAAAACAACAGAACTACCGTCAATCACATGTACTGACGCGTTTCTACCGTCCATGATCATCCTCACAGCACGATGACAAACTGTCTAACAAGGATCAAACCGCCGTTCGTGTATAAATTATAGAAAATCAGATATGCGGCTCTCACATCTTGCAGTCTCACATCCATTATACTGGACTGGAAATGTTGATTGCATTATTGCTATGCATTAACGAACATGAACTTTTTCAGCTTTCGCTGCATGTATATAATATATAAAATTGACCAATCATCTGTTGCGCGTGTGATTATTTAAAGAATTGTTATCAACACCGGTGAAATCGATCGTGCTGCAAACTTTTAACGTTCGTGGCGGTATAGAATTTGTGCGGTCGACATTTCCAGTCCAGTGAAATGTACGCGAAACTGTTAAAGGTGACAGCCGCATATCTGATTTTCAATATCTTATAAATGAATTGCAGCTTTATAATCATTAGACAGTTTTCTGTCATGTTCTGATGATCATAATGGAAAGTTGAAACACGTCAGTGCATATGACCTGCTTGGCCTTTCATACTAAAGTGGTTGCGTTACTTTACCACATTGAAAAATGTACTTTTCCTTCAAAAAGGCAACAAATGACGCTATCTTCAAATAAGATCTAGACGAAGAAAGTACAAACATTTTTTAGGATCTGAGAGTTTATTAAATGTTATTGGTCATGGATTGGGTACTTCGCTTGTGAAACGTAAGCATTTATCTAATTTTTTAAAATGCAATTGCCACTTTAGAGTTAAATTTACAATGTTAATATTATTTTGTTGTATGCCTGTCATATAACGTTTGATAACTATCTTAACGGTGTTTGCCCACAGCGTGAATGTGGCGCCTCCTTGCAAGTATCACTGATGTGTCTACAGTTGATGATGTAGTTGCTGGGATTTATTTCTCAGCGATATTGGCGTCAAGGCAATTTCCTACTCCACCTCTTTGGCAAGCAAATATAATAATTTTATCACGTTTAACGGCAATTGTTTTCGAATACGTAAAACATTAGTCTCTGTTTTGAACTTCAAAAACAAATTACATATTATACAAAAACGCTTTCGATCTACGTTATCCATTGATTGACTGGAGAATTAAAACAAATAAATTAGCTTCGGTCAGTCCTCAAAAATTAAACGCAAAAATATATTAGTCAAAAAATTTTAAATAGAGAAAACTTAATTAAACACAGTTTCGCGTCAGGCTTGGTAAGCACAATGACCTCCGAATGTCACCGCATGCTCCCAAATCGGACCTTTACTAAAACTGAAATTTGTTTCTCGATTTTGACACATTTTACAGGACGAAACATGTTTAGCTATATTTGTGGCTAAAGCTGCAATCAGTTAATGTTCGTGACTGCATATAAATTGTGCAGCCGACATTTCCATTCAAGTAAAATGTATGCAAGACTACTAGGGGTGAAAGTCGCATATGTAATTTTGCTTTTCATATATATGCAATGCGGTTTGATCCTCGCTAGTCAGTTTACCGTCGTACTCTGATGATGATCATGGAAGGTCGAAACGCATTAGTGCGTGTGACTAGCCGCAGTTTTGCTATGTTGTTTACTTGAAGCCCGCAAACTTTATTTAAAGAAATGTTTAGCTATAGTCGTACGTATATCTCTAATCTTATTTTGCACACCAAAAGTTGGTATGTGCTCCGAGAAGCGTGATTTCAATCTTCCACCACACCCTGCTAAATTTGGTTGTCCACAGGTATAGTTCCGATTGTAGATAACATTAGCTGCAGATTGCAGTGGAATGTAATCTTTCACACCTGGAAAAATAAGTTTAGTAGTGGATTTAATACAACTAAAGCCAGTTGTAAAATATGTGACATTAATGTAATTGTTGAATATACGTCGATTTCTTATCAACTTTACAGGCATTCACAACACGTCTTATTACATCATTAGGTTTATATATTTATTGATAAAATTTAATGAGCCATTATTGATCATATGATTATTACACACACCGTCCAACTCAATCTGCAAACCGCCAGGCGCACAAATACACAATTTTTAAGATAAGACGTTTTCATTTGATGGAGTAGTAGCTATTGAAATGTACATATTGCACTGTCTATGATTTCCTATGAAGATGAATCTACACAGTTCTAGGTTTGAGCCACACGCCATAATCTTCATTTTTAACTGTAAATCGAATATTCTAACTACCTTAGGTGAGTTTATTAGACATTTCCTCCGCCTGCGCACACGGCTTTCATCGATCAAAGTTACACCATCAAATATAACTGCTGTATAGTTTAACCTTGCTAAGTAGTTCAGAATTATGTTCCAACATGGACATAACCATATCGTCCATGATTGGGCCAATGCCGAAGCCATTTTTGTTCCTTATTAGTTGTCCATTGAAAACGAATTGAATATTTAGACAACGCAATTAAAGTAATCCCTCCAACTGCACTTCACCCGATTGCAAATTTAGGAAATTATCCGTGACATAGTTGCACACCAACTCAATTGTGCTTTTAAAAGGATGTTGGTAAATAGCAACCACGCATCACACGGATACTTTAAAAACATTTTCACTTTCAAACTGTTACCTGTTTAACAAATTCAAAAGAAACTGTCAAGCTGTAATCAGATAAGGGATTTATTACCGGCTTTGATAGCTTGGCCAACCATTCTGATAATTCATCATTGAAACAACTGGTCTTACAGGAATACGCGATTTATGCGTGAACGCAATATTTGACCTTGCTCGAGGTGTTCTTTCATCAGGGAAAGGATCTGGCATGTTCTTTGGGGATCGCGATGAATACTTGTCTGAGGTGTATGGCTTGATTTCTGGTCTGCAATTTGTAACTGGTACTAATGGTAATGCAACGGGAACAAACTGTGAGGATCGTTTCGACTGAGTCATCCTATCTGTTACCACAAGGGAGGATCACACACGCCGAGCTCAAACAGTTAAGGCCTGTTGAAACGCAGACACCCAGATGTATGTATGACAATTTTGTCAATGCATAAGTTATCCAAATGTGTGGCGAACCATTTGAAGCCGGCGAGGAATTGTTTGTCTGTGTAAAATTTGAAAAACTAAACGTTAGAAATCATTTGATCCGTCCGTTTGACGTTGGAACACTATTTTGCAATCTCCCTTTAGAAGAAACTATTGACTTAGTATATCATTTTATCTCGGATAATTTGCATAAGGCTAAACTGAGTGAAGCTCAGTTGAAAAGAGTATTGTCCTTATGTTGTTCGTGCATTAAATTCATTTTTAATGGTCAACTTAACAGATTGAAACAGATTGTCTAGAACTGAGTTCGGCTCTGGCCTCTATCACGGTCGATGTGCTTTTTTGCAGGCTGGAACTAAAGAACTATGATTTATTAAGTAAGGTGAAAGTATACAGCCATTATTGTGATGAAGTATCTTCAGTCCTGGATAGCCGTGTGCATGTCGAAGAACTACTTACGTAATAGATTCGATAAATGAAGTTTACATGTTAGATTTTCAAATGAAATCGAATGGTATGACACTGCAGCTTGTCTTTATATGTTGCTTAAACGTAGAACTGATGCCACATTGCGCAGATTCGTGTTCTATAAGAAAACACGGACAGTGCAATATTTACATTTCGACGGCTGCGACCTAGTGAAACGGAATCGAGGCTTAGTTAAAGTATAGTATTGTAAGACATTGCATATTTGTTCGCCAGACTGTCTCCAGACTGAGGTGAATAATCTGCATACTATTATTACCATTAACGATTAGGCATCTCGTATAGTGGGTTACAATAGAACTTCAGCATATATGGCCTCTCAACTGGACCCTTCGTGTCGTCAGATGTCTATAGATTTTTGCCAAACCTAGTCTTCTGGTAATTTCTGGTACAATGCTGGATCATTAACTGACTGATAAAGGAAAAGTTATTCCCGGCAACAAAAAATCCTACATGCCTCTCCTGAAGTTCCAGTCCTATAGAAGAATCGTATCTGTGGCCTATTATGTAAAATACCATCTGAGACAACGTTTCCGCGAACACTTTCGGCGTTAAAGGATAACGTGTTGACGAGAAGCAGAATAACGCTGGATCGGTGTTAAATTTTATTCGTGAATGCTTCCCGACGCTTAATTGACGGTGGTCTAAACCGACAAGTGAGAATTTATCTATTCACGATGTTTTCCTCGAGAGTGATAGCTTGATTTAGTAATTTCTCGTGCCTCAGTGGCAAAGAGGACGAACGAGTGAAAACTTGCCTTGAAGACTTACCTTGCTGCTTAGAGAAATGAAGGGGCGATTCCAACGCAGTTTGTCAAGTTTATCGAATTGAAATGCATCAAGGATAAGATCACTAGAAATCTTAGCACATGCCGATTTGTTCGCTGCCACCAGTTATAGTACTTTACTTACTTTACTGCGGCTGACTCCTTTTGGAGGATAAGCCGGCTCCACATTTCATGGAGTTTCTTTGGAATTTGGTACAAGTGGTGTCCCCTCACCACTCGGCTTTTTGATCGAGGACGCACCTCTAGCCTTTGCACATCCAAGCGCAGTCTGCAAGGCAGCAGTAGGTTGTATGGTTGCCGGTGGCTGCTGAGAGCTCATTCGCCATTCGGAAGTACGGGGTACTGTCCAGGAGTTCATGTAATCCTGTGGCTGTTGAACCCTTTTGTGGCGGGGAACACACGCCGAGTCATGGTGCCGTCGTCGGGCTCATGTGGTATTTTATAGGAGATCCGATTGCCGGTCGGAAATCCAAAACGCCCTGGTGACACCACCGCCATAGCCCCGTTAGCCCATGTACGATCGGCCATCGAGACATGGTTGACATCGTCGTACCACGATGAGGAGGGGATGGACTTCACGACGGTGATAGGCTGACAAATCCATTGGCGATTGATCGCGTGGCGAATTTCAGCATAATCGTAGGAGTCAGGTCGAAAGTGGCATTTTGGCCTGTTTAACATGGCATATTTTAATTCCATTTACCAGCTTTCTAGAGCTTGTCTGGCTTTTGCGCTTTCATCACGGCATGAAGCAGAAGAATGCTATCGATCTCCAATCTGACCTGGGAATTTTTGACGAAATAATTGCAAAAATATTTGCAAACAAACGTCATGGTCGAATGCCAATCGTAAATTTGTAAGGTTACCATTTATAATTTAGACGTAGGCTGAAGATTCAGTGTAACCACCTTCGGTTCATCGACTTTTTCCGCCCGGAAAGCCATCGTTAAGCTCAACTTGTCATATCATCATGTGTGCCATTAATTTGAAATTTGTCAAGTCATCCAAGCAAATATTGACGTTGCTCGCGAATGCTTAAAAAAGGCTTCAAATTGACTATGTATTCATTTCTTTGAATCAAGTTTGCGAGCTTGAAGTAAACACCAATCCCATTGTATTTAACCAGTCGTAGAACAACATAACAAAACTACCGTCAGCCGCAACCTATTGTATACATTTGCCGGTCGGATCACTGTCTGAATTGGTCTGACTCGCTTCGATCAGCATAATGACGGTGAATGGCTTGGATGAAAAACGGAAAAAGTTATATGACGATAAATGACTAGAGTGGCATCGTCACTGTTCTGGTGAATGAGCATTACGGTATCACCTTTCTTTTATCCTCGAAATGGTGGAAATGCGCTCGTGTTGGTCATTAGATCATTCCATTCCGAAGTTGAATGATTCTAAAGAGGCTATGGATTCCGGAAGTTCTACGGTTCTTCTCACATTTCGTGTCTTTTTCGCCGCAATAACATCAATTTAACATCTTTTAAGTATTGAAAGCGTGCTTCGATGCACTTTAGAACGAATTGCTTTATCGGTTGGACCCCCGAAAGATTTATGTTATCATGTAAGACACGAATGTTATATCCTGTCTGTCATCAGACGTAAATGTCTATAACTGTTAAATACTGTTTTTTTTGCGGAGAACTAATATATATGCAAGCATAGGTTAAACCTGGGTATAATTAGTTTTCAGACTGTTTGCAGGAACGGAAAAATATGTAATACCTTCGTTACAATGGCGACTTATCAGCAGGAGCCGGTATTACGCGTTGAAGAATGTGGGATAATTATTATTATCTCACATTCTTGACCAAAATATATAGTGGTTAAAGGGCGTAATACCGGCTCCTACTGATGAGTCGCCAGTAAGCACGAAACGAATGTGCATGAGATTATACTTTCCGTTCATGCTGCCTTTGGTTTATCCTTCTGGTCACAAGTGAACTAATTTGTTACTAGGTTTGCAATGTCTATAACTATTTGCCTAATCATTTAGATCGAATACTTTTCATACAGAAACGTTTTATTTATAACAAAATAGAATTATTGAGTGTAGGATATTAAGAAATACTGGAAGCTTCCTCCTATTCCATACATCGCAATATTCTTGCATAAACACATACATTTATTTATAAATACAGTTTTGTATATTCACTTGCATACAAACATACATATATATGCATGCATAAATACATGCATAAATACATATAAATATATGTACACATACACTCAAACATACACCTTCATACAGACACACGCATACATGCGTACACATTCGCATACTTCCATACAATGATTATTTGCCTTCATCTATAAAACGAAACACACCAGGACTCTCTAAAAGCAAATTCGAGGACCAGCATTAGCAACCAATAGTCTAATGCACTTATCATGGTGAGAATTTTGCACCGTAACTCAGGAATAAGTATGTTCATTCGCTTCTCTTTTTGTGTTGAAAAGAATGCTTGAACGATAGCATGATAAAAAGATAGCAGCCATCGGCATAACAGTGTTGTGCATCGTAATAATTGTTTTTATGAGAGGGGAGATTTTTTTTCTACTTACTTTCGAGTTGTGTGATGGCTGTGTCAGGAAGTTCGCCTGGAGTTTACCTTTCGTCGGATTGACTTCACCTATTATCAATGGTTAAAAGCCAAAGATTGTATTATATTGTTTTAATTTTTGGTTCCGTATGTATTCTTAACTTTGTAGCTTTATGCACACAGCTACTTGGGTCTCGGTTTGATGTCTGCACGCCACTCAATGCTTTGTCAGTCGACTCGATTAATTAGCAGCCAATTACCTGCAATCACGGTGGACGATGTGGATTCATGCCCAGAAAAGCAATTATTTTCACCGTGTCTTCCTTCCAGCTATCATGTAATTGTCATACTTTGTATATCTCTCTTTCTCTTCCGATAAATTTTTAGCAATTGCATCATTTTAATAAACAGCATTACGTCTGCACGATATCCTGGTGTTTCATTGTCACATAAACTGATTCATAGTTTCGTTTGCACTGGAAGGAACACTAATTTGCCATTCATAAGCTGGCTTGTGGACTTGACATTTAATGACTAAATTTTTACATAAAATATTGTTTTCCATCATTTGTAGCCTAGGCTCGCGAAGCCGTGAATGATCAGATTATGCATTCGTAAGTGGACAAATTGTCACAAGATGTCTTCAAACGCGTTACTGGAATACACTCTTCCATAACTCGTATTGAATAATCCTTGTGCATTGCTCATCTATATCGCCAGTAGCGTCTTGTGTAACTGTCAATGTATTTCTAAGAGCATTTTTTGATTACTGATTTTAGATCATTACCATGCCAGTGACAGCATTTTCCAAGCAGAAAGCAATCAAGGTCGCGATCTTGGTATAAGCACCTGACCCATTAATTACTTACATATGTCAGTTTAATTAATTAATGGGTCAGGTGCTTATACCAAGATCGCAACCTTGATTATAATAATTGTTGTCACCGCCCGCGCAACCAATGTTCGTTTAAGTAGACAGTAAGCTTGTCTACGGTTTACATGCATAAAACACGAATTTTCAAATACTTTTGGTTTAATTGTTATTCACATAGATAATCTTTAAGATTATGATTTTATTAGGCAGTTTTTTCTGAAATCCCATATTAAAATGCCGATTAAATATAATTCTACTCGTTTTTAAAGCAAGTATACGCTCTTGTACTAAACAACAATCAGATTTTTAAACCAGTTGCGCAGCGCAGCAGAATTCTGTCAATTACTCGTCTCGCCCGTTACTGATCATCCATGAAAAACTGGCCAACTGATATCTTCGTTAAAACTGAGATGCGGATTTTGTCCCTTGTAGCCTCACATGTATTATAACTCATTGGAATTGGGTTGCGTGATTCGATGTGGTCACTATTTTTGCAATAATCGCTATATTTTTATACGCAATATAATTAGGCAATCATGAATTGCAAGGGGATTGGTAGAATGTGCTTTTTTTAGACATTATCGTGTTTATAGCTTTCAAGTCATTCTGAATGTCGAGCGGATAGTATGAATAGTTATTTATTTTTTTAGATAGATTTCTATACGCCTGGTATAAGCGTTCATGACCAGGGCTCATTCTGGGTAAAAAAAATTATTTACTTGATGTGGCGCATGTATTAACAAGCAATATATTAAGCGATTTGCGCTAACGAGAGAGCATTTGTACAAAAATGTCATTGAAAAGCGCAAGACTACCATGAAATCTGATGTGCCGTTGAAAAATTTATTTGGTCTGTTTAATTCTCGGAGATTTTATAATCAAACTAGTTAGCTACTTTTTGTGGCAGAGAATTAATATATATATATGCAATTGCGCACATAATAACAAATTAGTTTAAATATGACTAGCAGGATAAACCAAAGACAGCATGAAGACAACGTATAATCCTGTGTACGATTGCTTCGTACTTACAGGTGTCTTATCAGTAGGAGCCGGTATTACGCCCTTTACCCACTATATATTTGGGTGAGAAATGTACCGTTCAATTGTCCCAATTCCTCACCAAAATATATGGTAGGTAAAGGGCGTAATACCGGCTCCTACTGGTAGGTCGTCAGTAAGCACGAAACGAATGTGCACGAGATTATACATTTCGTGCATGCTTTCCTTTGGTTTATCCTTTTGATTATATTTGAACTAATTTGTTACTAGGCGCGCAACACCTAATGCACAATTGCATATATGTTGGTTCTCCATAATGAACAATGTCTAAACTTTTGCTTCGTTTGATTTGCGAAAAAAAATATAAATATGTTAATTTGTGGGCATTTTTAGAGAAAATGAGAACTATGTATTTATTGTATGTAATGCATTTGCCTTTTATCGTTGCACGTGGGAAAGACATTGTTTAAAAGATGAGTATTTGATCATTTCACTCCTATTAATCCTAAAAGCACAGCGCTTTATCTAACAGCACTTTTACAAGCCGCCTTGACAGCACAGGAAAATTATTTGCCTTCCCTTATCAGAGAGAGAGAAAGTGATGTCGAAATGATTAAACAAAAATTGATTGCGCGGGTGGTGGTAACAGTTCGTTAAATCAAGTTTGCGAGCTTGAAGTAAACACCAGTCCCATTCATTGTGTTTGACCAGGCGTCGGATAGCATAGCAAAACTGCCGTGAGTCGCACGCACTGACGCGTTTCGACCTTCTATGATCATCATCAGAGTACGACGGAAATGTCGGTTACATAATGCTTGAATTTTACCCTTTACCTACGTATTGATAGGGGCAGTGGAAATACGCAGAAGATGAATGGTCTGTGCATTTTTCCGAAGCAACACCATACGAAGCGGGCATCCAACATTCTGTGCTTGGGCACTTGGGCGAAGCTAGCCGAGTGGTCCATAACGACTTGACCAACCGACTATACCAACTTTTTCTTCCGAACAACGGCTCAGATGTGGCGAGTGAAGAGGAACAGACGTTCTGGCGATTAAAAAAACGATTATGGCATCGTCACTTACGCAATGGCATTAGCGGGCGTCTGGCAGCCTGCTACGCCTCTGCGTTGTATACATTGCGGTCACCATTAGAAGGTGTGTTTAAAATAATTTTGGTCTATTTTCGTTGCAGACTTCAACTTATAAATTCGAAGTCATTGCGAATTTTCGTAAATGTGCATTTACAGGCATGAAGAATATGTTTGAGTGACGAAAAGCTTGTAGTTTAAAGAATATTTGAAGCCGAAAATTGGTGGTTCTTTGGCACTCATCAGAAGCATAGAAATGATCTTTACTGGTTTCCCAGCCACCATGTGTTCCCATTTTTTCATTTTTATTTTTTTTCACACAAGAATAAGGTTTAGTTCATTCATTGTTACGTATTACTAGTTTAAATTGAGTGAAAATTTGTTTTGAAGCATACGTTTATCATAAACCTGGTCTCTGCAACAATTAAAAAGACCATTTCTTCACCATAACTCGACTGCAAAACAGAGTAGTTTACATGTTAAATTTCGAGATGCGAAGCGAAATCATTCATTAGACAAATTGTAGGAAACTCACAATAATCCGCAGCTAAATAAAACAAAATATTTTTAAATTACCTTTTCTATATTATAAAATGCTTCGTTTATACCGACCAGAAGGATAAACCAAAGACACAAACCATAGCGTGTATATGGTTGGATTTCTTCTTATATATAGCTCGCAAACTTGATTTTAATAATTCTTATCACCGCTCGCGCAATCAGTGATCATTAACATCCACATAACATGACCACCACAACTACAGCTTACAATGATTGCGTTCTGCATCGGCCGTCGCGCAGTATAAAAAGGGTCGCCTTATCTGCTGAGCCGCGCAGGGTGGATAAGCGAAATCGGGCTACTGCAGGCAACTTTATCTCCGATTCTGCCTCCTTTCCTTCCCCTTCCTCTTCTCAATCTAACAATAACGCTATTTTAGATATTATGAATATGGTTTGTGTTGATCATATCACCGAGCCCAATATCGTGTTGCTAAATATCGCAAATAGTTTAAGTAGATTATCATTCATTAAATATAGGTTAGGTTTCATAGGCTCATTTAATATGCTAACATTAAAAAATATGGACAACAAGAAACCCTTGCACGTACGACGGATAAACTATAAAACGATTTATGTTGCGTATCTGAAAACAGAATACAGGATCCTACGTGCATTACAGAACTGGTTACACCATCCCTATCTACGCGTTATTGGCTTCGAAATTCTAGTTCCACGGATTTTCCTGAAGCCGGTAAATGAGGCGTTTGAATTGTCCTTAGCACACGAGCTGAAGCTCGCTTAATTGAATGGATCCCTTTAAATAGTCGACTGTATGCGACACATTTAAATACATCTACTAAATTCAATGAAAACACCTTAATCAACGTTGCCTTTTCGCAGCACAGAAGAAAACAAGGACGCTTTTTACTCCAAATTAAGCTCCTTACTAAGTAAAGCTCAAGTTGGGCGCTTAAATAACACAGAATTTATTTAGGTGGAAGATACACTATAAGCTCGACACGCAACGGTAATGGTGAACGGCTTTTGGTTATCTGTGCTGAACATAGACTATATTTATGTAGTATAAACTTCAGACGTAGTATTAGACGTTGTGCTACATCGCGTCCTCCAGCACCCGGACAATGGTGGACTTAAATAGATCATGTAGCAATTGCATCCCGGATTTTAGCTCTTTTTGGAACACTTATGTCGACTCGGACCGTGCACTTATCCGTTGTAGATTTGCACTAAAGTTTTCCGGGAAAATAATTTAGAATCAACCTCAAATTAATGTAGGCAAACTCGACCAAAATTATTCCGACAAAATTATGAAAATATTCTAAAGGCTAATCTAACTGGTCTTGATGGCGAAAATCCAAATATTCTTTGGTCCAAGATAAGTTCCACTATACACAATGCAAGTACTACTGTATGTGGCATTGCAGGCCCCCGTAGAAATAATCACTGGCTCTCTTTAAAATCTATGGAGATACTCGAAATTAGTCGCCAAATTCCACCTGACTCGACTCATAATATTACCCGTCGCAGTATAAGACGCCAACTTAAGCGCAGTCTAAAAGTGGATCTCGAAAACTTTTGGACCAGAAAGGCTAAAGAAATGGAAGGAGCTTTCGCGTCAGGTAATAGTCGCTGTTTTTCCAACTTATCCGCGCAACAGGTCCCAGAAAATTATAAGTTAGCGAAACTATAAATGATAGTATCAACGATTTAATAACCGATAAATAAGTCATCTTGACAGGTGGGCTGAACACTCTAGAGATCAATTTTCTTGGCCACCCGCGTCAGTTCCGATTCCCGAAAGCATGTCTGCATCAACAGTGTGAAATGTTAGTCCCGAAGAACCATCCGAGTTAGAAGTACGCGATGCAATCCTATCTCTTAAGCGCCGCAAAGCCGCAGGCCCCGATGATCTGCTTCCGGGATTGTTTAAGGATGGTGGCGATATAATTTCAGGAGAGTTGACCAAACTTTTTCATACTATATGGAATGAGGAAACCGTACCACTTGACTGGAATGAGTCGACAATCATTCTCATCTTCAAAAAGGCAATCGTAATTCGTGCGATAACCATCGTGGTATAAGTTTGACTCCGGTCGTATCAAAGTTATTTGCTTCGATTATCCTACGTCGTCTTAGCGCTTCACGTGAATCACATACAAGAGAAGAACAGGCCGGATTCCGCGCAAGACGAGGTTGTATAGATAATATTTTTACATTAAGGCAAGTTCTCGAACAGAGACATTTATATCGTCGTCTTTCTAGACTTCAAGGGTGCATTTGATTCGATGGATCGCAATGTTTTATTCCATATCTTGTCGAAAAGCGGTGTGCCCACAAAATTTGTTAATGTTATACGAGCTCTCTACACAAATATTTCTGGTCGCGTTAAAGTCTAGAACGAATTAACGCATAACTTAACAACCAGCAGTGGTGTTCGTCAAGGTTGTCCACTTTCCCCATTTTTGTTTAATTTTGTAATCGATGCTATTATGAAAAACTCTCCCACACATTCAGGACACGGAAGTTGAAGTTCCCCCGGGAGATAAACTAGTTGATCTTGACTATGCAGACGATATCGTACAATTATTCGACAATCAGCATGCTGCCCAGGCCACCTTGAATAGATTAGCAGACGTTGTTCCGTCTTTCGGTATGAAATTCGCACCCTCTAAATGTAAGATATTGTTACAGGATCACCCACCACTCACTCCAACGTTGCGACTGCAGAATGAAGATCTTGACATAGTCGACAGGTTTACATATCTTAGGAGCTCTATCAATAACGTAGGCAATATGTCCGACGAGGTGAGAATACGGATCACGAAAGCTAGAGTAGCTTTCCTTGAACCTTCGTCATTTATGGAGAAACGCGAATATTTCACTTTGCCTTAAAGGTCGTGTTTACAATGCATCTGTACGCGCAGTCTTACTATACGATAGTGAAACTTGGCCTCTTAGAGTTGATGATCTGAGACGCTTACAGGCATTCGATCATCGTTGTTTGAGAAGTATAGCACATATTGGTTACCAACAACGAATAACTAACGTTGACATCCGTAGACGTATTTTTGGATCTGACAATAAGAGATCGTCGATAAACAAATAATGCTCCATCAAGTATGTATTAGGTTTTGCGAACCTAGTAACAAATTAGTTCAGTTGTGACCAGAAGGATAAACCAAAGGCAGCATGAACGGAAAGTATAATCTCATGCACATTCTTTTCGTACTTACTGGCGACTCATCAGTAGGAGCCGGTATTACGCCCTTTAACCACTATATATTTGGTAGAATAATGTGGAATAATAGGACGGTACAATCTCCTAGACGAATGTTTAAACCTGTAATAGTGAAGCTAACATAATCTAAAGTCAACGACAATACGACTTCAATGCTAACTCACACTATATAATATATTTACCGAGTCTGTAAAGGATACTAACACTATAGCTATTGTGTTAGTAACTGATACCTTTTTTTTAAATCGATGAGTACCGTATACTAACACTATGGTTTCCGAGTCGGTACATGATACCAACCTGATGGATATAAATTTATGCTAAAGTTCACCCAAATTGAGAATTGCAACAATTTCCGAACACCTGTTACTCCAGTTAAACCATACACTCTGGCCTTCATCGATATCAGTTATCACATTTCGCGGTAAGCATGACATCATTCAATTCAATATATTACAGTTAAATACTGTTTTTTGCGAAGAACTAATATATATACAAGTATGTATTAGGTTTTGCGAACCTAGTAACAAATTAGTTCAGTTGTGACCAGAAGGATAAACCAAAGGCAGCATGAACGGAAAATATAATCTCATGCACATTCGTTCCGTGCTTACTGGCGACTCATCAGTAGGAGCCGGTATTACGCCCTGTAACCACTATATATTTGGTAGAAGAATGTGGAATAATAGGACGGTACAATCTCCTAGACGAATGTGTAAACCTGTAATAGTGAAGCTAACAATCTAAAGTCAACGACTCGGTATACATATTATATAGTGTGAGTTAGCATTGAAGTCGTATTGTCGTTGACTTTAGATTATGTTAGCTTCACTATTACAGGTTTACACATTCGTCTAGGAGATTGTACGTCCTATTATTCCACATTCTTCTACCAAATATATAGTGGTTAAAGGGCGTAATACCGGCTCCTACTGATGGGTCGCCAGTAAGCACGAAACGAATGTGCATGAGATTATACTTTCCGTTCATACTGCCTTTGGTTTATCCTTCTGGTCACAACTGAACTAATTTGTTACTAGGTTCGCAAAACCTAATACATACTTGCATATATATTAGTTCTTCGCAACAAAACAGTATTTAACTGTAATATATTGAATTGAATGATGTCATGCTTACCGCGAAATGTGATAACTGATATCGATGAATGCCAGAGTGTATGGTTTAACTGGAGTAACAGGTGTTCGGAAATTGTTGTAATGCTCAATTTGGGTGAACTTTAGCATAAATTTATATCCATCAGGTTGGTATCATGTACCGACTCGAAACCATAGTGTTAGTATCCGGTACTCATCGATTTCAAAAAAGGTATCAGTTACTAACACAATGGCCATAATGTTAGTATCCTTTACAGACTCGGTATATATATTATATAGTGTGAGTTAGCATTGAAGTCGTATTGTCATTGACTTTAGATTATGTTAGCTTCACTATTACAGGTTTACACATTCGTCTAGGAGATGGTACCGTCCAATTATTCCACATTCTTCTACCAAATATATAGTGGTTATAGGGCGTAATACCGGCTCCTACTGATGAGTCGCCAGTAAGCACGAAACGAATATGCATGAGATTATACTTTCCGTTCATGCTGCCTTTGGTTTATCCTTCTGGTCACAACTGAACTAATTTGTTACTAGGTTCGCAAAACCTAATACATACTTGCTTATATATTAGCTCTTCGCAACAAACAGTATTTAACTGTAATATATTGAATTGAATGATGTCATGCTTACCGCGAAATGTGATAACTGATATCGATGAAGGCCAGAGTGTATGGTTTAACTGGAGTAACAGGTGTTCGGAAATTGTTGTAATTCTCATTTTGGGTGAACATTAGCATAAATTTATATCCATCAGGTTGGTATCATGTACGACTCGGAAACCATAGTGTTAGTATCCGGTACTCATCGATTTCTCAAAAGGTATCAGTTACTAACACAATAGCCATAGTGTTAGTATCCTTTACAGACTCGGTATATATATTATATAGTGTGAGTTAGGATTGAAGTCGTATTGTCGTTGACTTCAGATTATGTTAGCTTCACTATTACAGGTTTACACATTCGTCTAGGAGATTGTACCGTCCTATTTTCCCACATTCTTCTACCAAATATATAGTGGTTAAAGGGCGTAATACCGGCTCCTACTGATGAGTCGCCAGTAGCACGAAACGAATGTGCATGAGATTATACTTTCCGTTCATGCTGCCTTTGGTTTATCCTTCTGGTCACAACTGAACTAATTTGTTACTAGGTTCGCAAAACCTAATACATACTTGCATATATATTAGGTCTTCGCAACAAACGGTATTTAACTGTAATATATTGAATTGAATGATGTCATGCTTACCGCGAAATGTGATAACTGATATCGATGAAGGCCAACGTGTATGGTTTAACTGGAGTAACAGGTGTTCGGAAATTGTTGTAATTCTCAATTTGGGTGAACTTTGATATAAATTTATATCCATCAGGTTGGTATCATGTACCGACTCGGAAACCATAGTGTTAGTATCCGGTATTCATCGATTTCAAAAAGGTATCAGTTACTAACACAATAACCATAGTGTTAGTATCCTTTACAGACTCAGTATATATATTATATAGTGTCAGTTAGCATTGAAGTCGTATTGTTGTTGACTTTAGATTATGTTAGCTTCACTATTACAGGTTTACACATTCGTCTAGGAGATTGTACCGTCCTGTTATTCCACATTCTTCTACCAAATATATAGTGGTTAAAGGGCGTAATACCGGCTCCTACTGATGAGTCGCCAGTAAGCACGAAACGAATGTACATGAGATTATACTTTCCGAACATGCTGCCTTTGGTTTATCCTTCTGGTCACAACTGAACTAATTTGTTACTAGGTTCGCAAAACCTAATACATACTTGCATATATTAGCTCTTGGCAACAAACAGTATTTAACTGTAATATATTGAATTGAATGATGTCATGCTTACCGCGAAATGTGATAACTGATATCGATGAGGCCAGAGTGTATGGTTTAACTGGAGTAACAGGTGTTCGGAAATTGTTGTAATTCTCAATTTGGGTGAACTTTAGCATAAATTTATATCCATCAGGTTGGTATCATGTACCGACTCGGAAACCATAGTGTTAGTACCCGGTACTCATCTATTTCAAAAAAGGTTATCAGTTACTAACACAATAGCCCTAGTGTTAGTATCCTTTACAGACTCGGTATATATATTATATAGTGTGAGTTAGCATTGAAGTCGCATTGTGGTTGACTTTGGATTATGTTAGCTTCACTATTACAGGTTTACACATTCGTCTAGGAGATTGTACCGTCCTATTATTCCACATTCTTCTACCAAATACATAGTGGTTAAAGGGCGTAATACCGGCTCCTACTGATGAGTCGCCAGTAAGCACGAAACGAATGTGAACATGAGATTATACTTTCCGTTCATGCTGCCTTTGGTTTATCCTTCTGGTCACAACTGAACTAATTTATTACTAGGTTCGCAAAACCTAATACATACTTGCATATATATTAGTTCTTCGCAACAAACAGTATTTAAATGCTCCATCAACTTCGTTGGCTTGGTCACGTTTTGCGTATGTCCTCATTTCGATTGCCTAGTAGAGCTCTGTTCTCTCATCCAGCACCAAATTAGTGTAAGAAACAAGGTGGGCAGATTTTGACATGGCAGAAACAATTTAATTAAACGAACATTGGTTGCGCGGGTGGTGATAACAATTATTATAATCAAGGTTGCGGTCTTGATATAAACACCTGACCCATTAATTACTTACATATGTCAGTATAAACTAAGAATTGTATAGTGTAGAAAGGCAATTCATCCAGTAGACCGGTTTCGTCCTTATTGGGAACTCATCAAGTACTGGCCGCAGCAAATTCTGGCCAGTACTTGATGAGTTCAATAAACGAAAATCTGAATCGAACCTGCTACCCAATCTGGATTTATATAACATATAATAAGTAATCCAATTATCAAAGCTCAATTAAGTCACTTTTGGGTAGTATAGGACCTACTCGTCTGCCAGGATGGGGTCCTCGTGCGCAACATAGTTCTTGATTAGAAACCCTTAGTGACATGGCATTGAATCAAGCTCAGTGGCGATCTTGTAGCAGATGTCTAGTAGAATCATCTTCGTAACTTTCTTTTCTTAGTAGGGAAAAGTTAGCTGCGAAGTTTGGTTTGTTTATGACGTGATACAGTGAAATCCGCAAGGAAGCTGTATTGGTGACGTCGCCTTGACCGAATGCTAACTTGGCCATAATGGTGTAGTGGAGAGGTTTAGTTTGCCTCATTTCTGTGAGTTATCCTGATAAATTTACTCATATTAGCAAAGAAATTCCTTCTCTCTCTCTCTCTCGTAAATCTCACCCTAATTTGTCTATATTCGCTTATACGTTTTTCACTCCTTATGGTTATATGGCAGTGAAGCATTAGTCACTTTTGACTTTTGTATGGCTGGACATGATGATGATGAACATCCACCGTCTTTAATTTGACTCCGAATATTTCGACTTCCGGTTTCGGTATCCTTTTTCAACAGAGATCACATCTCACAAACAATTTGACATTCAATAAGTAATGTATAAATTTACCACTTCACTTGTTGATTATCAAAGTGTTTATGGGATGAACATTGGTTGCACGAGCGTTCATAACCTGTTACTTTAATCAAGATTGTTATCTTGACCCACTATGTACATACACTTGTCAGTATAAACTATGTATAACTTAGTGTAGAAAGGGCAATTCATCCAGTAGACCGGTTTCGTTCTTATTGGGAACACATCGCGTGCTGTCTAGTATTTAACGCGGACAATGCTCGAGCCCTGTCCGGACAGTACGTGACCTGTTCCCAATGAGCACGAAACCGGTCTACTGAATTAATTGCCTTTTATGCACTATGCATTTCTTGGCTTAAACTACAAAATGAATGTTCATAATGGGTTAGGCGTTTATATAAAGATTGCAGCCTTGATTAAAGTGAATTGTTTGTGGGATGTGCTTTCCGTTGGAAACGGCTTCCGAAACCGAAAGTCGAATTATTTGTAGTCAAATTGAGAACAGTGAATGCAAACACCTTGTGGGGTATAACAAGCATCAGGTAATTAATCTATTGCCTGTCGCGAAACTTGTTTCTTTCAAAGTGGTAGTTTAATTATTTCAAAGTGGCTTGAAAACATATTGGATGTAAACTTGTTAAGTTATCGCATGTTTGTATGCATGACTGTGCCTATTCATATGCATTCCCCACTCCTGTGTGTTGTATAATATAGGTTTTAATTTAACGTAATAATCTTTGAATATAAAAAGTCACCTTACAATTTACAAAATTTTGAGTTCCAGGGAAAAATGGCTTTTTTATCATTGTTGTATAGAACGTCGTATAAGGAGTTTAGCCTATCGTCATACAAAAAATACAACTGTGTACTAGTAATTTATATATATATATATATATATATATATATATATATAAAAGGCAAAGTCGAACGTTTTCTTGGCAATGTCGGCGAAATTGGCTGTCGAAAATTTGACCTCAACAAAAAATATCGAATAGAAATAAAATTAAGCCAGGGCATCAGGTTATCTATTGAGCCAAATCTGTTGTTTAATATTTTTTATTCGTTTTCGATTGCAGTATAACCGCACAAAGTTAATCCGCTTGGCGGATTTGTTCTGTTTTACTCAAAGTTGTGTTTCAGTTCGCTCTAAAATGTAAAATTTCAACCCTTGAATTTGCTAATAGAAGAATAGAACGAAATAGGTGCAAGGACACTATCTTGTTGAGCACTGGTAGCAACAGCAAAGGGCTAAAACAGACTCCTGTGTTACTGCTGACATAGGTCGAAGGCGTCATTTTTAGCAGTGTTGGGAATGACACCTTGAACATCATAGAGTTGAAAACCACCGAGACATCCATTTTAACCGGTTTCCCAACTCGTAAATACAATTGTTTGCATTAATTAGCCGGCTTGTCCTCCTTTTTGCATCGGCCGTTAACGTGCCTAAATCATCATCATCATGATCATCATTTCCAGCCACACAAAAGTCAAGTGACTAATGTTTCACTGCCATATAACCATAAAGAGTGAAAAAAAAGTATATACGTGAATTTAGATAAATTATTATTGAGATTTACGAGAGAGGGAGAGGGGTAGAGAGAGAAGGAAAACCTTGCTACTATGAGTAAATTTATCAGGATAACTCACAGAAATGAGGCAAACTAAACCTCTCCACAACACATTATGGCCAAGTTAGCATTCGGGCAAGGCGACATCAGCAACACAGCTTCCTTGCGGATTTCACGTATCACGTCATAAACAAACCTAACCTCGCAGCTAACTTTGCCCTACTAAGAAAAGAAAGTTACGAAGATGATTCTACTATACATCTGCAACAAGATCGCCACTGAGCTCGATTCGCTGCCATATCGCTAAGGGTTTCTAACCAAGAACTGTGATGTGCACGAGGACCCCATCCCGGCAGACGAGTGGATCCTATACTACCCAATTTGGATGTAAGTGACTTTAATTGTTTCTGCCATGTCAAAATCTGCCCACCTTGTTTCTTACGACAATTTGGTGCTGGATGAGAGAACAGAGCTCTATTGGGCAATCGGAATGAGGGCATACGCAAATCGACGTTCTCTATTTCGTTTTACTAAATATTCAGAAGGTTCTTGATGATCACTTTTGGGTGCTGCACGAAGCAACTTCGAATAGAATGCCTGCGTAATATTGATAAGAATAATATCTTAAATGGCTGAAATTGATAAGGATTTGCTAGACACAGCAAGAAATACTTTTTAATATTTGGTCAGTTTTAAATGGAGCTTGGTATATCTACACCTTTGTGAACTAATTTCTACAACGCGAGCGATGCATTGCATTCATCAAAATTTCAGAGCAACTTAAGCGGAATTCCTATGCTTGTTAAATCAACACAAACGCAAAATTGATAATACGAATTGCCGGGAATAAAATTACATTCCTGTGAGTTTTTAACTTTATTGATAGGTAGAGTTGTTTCAACTAAGAACAATTACCTCGTTAAACTGGTTTAGTCAATGTAGCTGATCTGTGTTATATCTAACGCAGTTGTCCCATTTCTTTTTTTGAAAATATTTCGGATACGTTTGTCGGTATCTTCTATTGGACCAAATATTAATCACAAATATTAATGAAATTCCTTGCTTAATTTTTATTTTACATTTTATTAGCATTATTTACAACATGTCAGATTTTCATTTACTACATGTCGTTTATAGTAACGGTAAACTATATAATGGATTCAGTTGTTGTATTTTGTATTTGCTCTTTGGTCAAAAGCCATAAAATTTTTGGCCTACCGAACAACGGACTTTAGCTCGGTGTGTTGTCGTTAATAAAATACAACGATCCACTTTCTCGAAAATTTGTAATTCCTATGTTGATTCTCCTGACAGATGCCCGCATTTCTTTTACGTATGCGTGTCTGTTTTAAAGAAGGTATGCAGGCAGGCAAGTGATGACACAATCTCCTTAATACGATTGCACAGTTAGCGTAAATATAAAGACAGTGAGGTTCTTTTTTTCGTTTTTGTCCTCAATTGCTGAACTAGAAAGCCTCAATTTGTGTGCCTTGGGCTCTTCAGGAGCCTACTGTGCACGTGAGTAATCTCAACTTATGTAGATATGTGCGTAAGTATATATTTATATATGTATTAGTGTATGTACGTTTTTTGTGGGTATGTAGGTATGTATGCATGCTTATGTATTTATGTATGTATGTATTTATATATCTATTTACATATGTATCTTTGTATGTATAGGTATATGTATTTATTTTGTATGCATGTATTTTTGTGTAGATATGCTTATGTATGTATGCATGTATTTGTATATATATATATATATTTATTTATATGTTCATTTGCGCATGTATGTGCATGCGTATGTATGTATTCATGTTTGTATTTGTGTATGAATGCATGCATGCATGTGTATGATTTTACTTAGCCATGTATGTGTGTAGGTATATATGTAGGTACGTATGTTTTTTTAATGTGTGTATGTAGTTATGTATACATGTGTTCTTGTTGTGGATTTGACCGCATTTTTCTTGTGCGGAACAATTGATAGCACTCATGGAGTCAGTACGTCCTTGTTTCATGTTTCAGGTGAAGTGTAATTTTTGGCCTCAATTGAGTAGGTTCTCACTTGTCCCTTCTTTAAGCCTTAATTAGCTGATTGTCTAGAAAATGACGTTGGAACAAGATTTTCCATGGTTCTTCTTCCTAATTTTTCGAGACGAATTTCCAGTCTCATCTTCAGGGTTGACACAATACGCACAGGAATAAAACACAACTTGTGGCAAATGTGTCACAAGTTGCCACAAGTTGTGTTTTATTCCTAGGCGTATTGTGTCAACCCTGAAGATGAGACTGGAAATTCGGTCTCGAAAATTAGGAAGAAGAACAATGGAAAATCTTGTTCCAACGTCATTTTCAGACAATCAGCTAATTGAAGGCTTAAAGAAGAAGGGACAGTGAGAACCCATCAATTGAGGCCAAAAATTACATCACCTGAAAATGATGAAAATTCAAGATTTTACCGACCTATGAGTGCTATAATTGTCCCGCACAAGAAAAATGCGGTCAAATCCACAACAAGAAGGACAGCACTGCGCAACGAAATTCATCTTTTAAATGTGTTCTTGTTTGTTTGTATGTATTCATTCATGCTCGAATGTATGTATATGTGTATCTATGTATGTATACATGTATATGTTAGTACGTAGACATGTGTATATGTATTTATGTTGTATATATATATATATATATATATATATATATATATATATATATATATACGTATATATATATATGCATGTGTGTATGCATGTTTTCATGCATGTATGTATGTTTGTATATACGTATGCTTGTATGTATATATGTATGCGTTTATGATTGTACGTAGGCATGTATGAATGTACGTATGCACGCATGTATGTATGTATATGATTTTTCGTATACATCTATGTATGTATGTATGGAAATGTTTTTATGTATGTTCGTGTGTATATATGTATGCATAATATGTATCCATTTATATATGTATTTTATTATTAATTGTTGTGTTATGACTTGCATTTTATTTAATAAAATCTTATTTGCCGTTTGCACAGCTTCTTATCTAACATTAGTACTAATAAAGGTGCTCTTTCTTTTCCATTCAGGTGAAAAACTAAAACGCTCTGGGCAAGCACCGTTCTCCGACCAATCGTTGAATTCATCATGGAGTGGCGATTCCAATGCGCCTTCACTGCCAATCGGTGAATTGGCTGTGCATCGGCCTGCTAACTTGACCAATCACCATTTGTATGCATTCTCCTACTTTTACGACAAGGCGCAAGAGGCCGGTCTTCTGGCAGAATCTGAGTCGATGGTCAAATTTACCATTAATGCCAACAATGATAGCTCTAACAAAGACGAGCAAGCTCCACTTAGTGCCACTGTGTATGTGGCGGACTTTTTACGCTTGGCTAATGATGGTATGCTTTGAATTTGACTGTCCTTTCAGGATAGCATGTTCGAGTTCTTCTCAAATTAGTTTTCGCCCACTTTGAACATTAAATATAACTTTGTGCTGCTTAAGTTGTTTGAAGGTTCACAGCACTTCTGCAGTGGGTTAAGGTTAGTATCAGGAAAATGATTTGCTGCGTTGCTGATCCTGATTTCATTGACGAGATCAAACTTCTATCAAAAAAGATAGTCGACCTCGAGAAACTATTTATTTTTTCCACGAAGTGTCGCTCTTGTATTGTCTTAAGCCTAATACTCCGAAAGTGACTAATATTGCAAATTTTAATCTGAGGAGTGAGGTCGTGTAGTGTAAGTTTTACCTTGATTATTATCACACAAGTAATTTTCATCGACTTGCCCAAAGCAACTGACACGGTCTCATATGACATAATGAAAAATAGATTAGTAATCGCGCTGTTAATTAGATTACCACCCTAGTTGAAACAAGCAGATCATTGGGACCTGCGCTTCTCCGTATATCGTACTCCGATGATGGTTCGAGATTAGCCTTAGACATAGTTAATATAGACATGCCTTCCGATATCTGGACTGATACAGCTGTCCAAGAGTATTGCTCTGTAAAGTGTTTTCCCTATGCATGAAGAAGAAACTTTTTCGTTATTATAATTATTGGTATGCTTATTTGTTGTTTCACTTGTTAATTTTCCTTGAATCGTTGCGCGAAAAAGTTGGAAAATAACTAAACGAACATTGGTTGCGCGGGCAGTGATAACATTCGCTATAATCAGGGTTGCCAACTTGATATAAGTACTTAATGGGCCAGGTGTTTATATCGCTTTCGCAACCTTGATTAGAGCAAAAGTTGGAAAATAGTTTGGCAGTTACCTGATGCGAGAACTTTTTTATTCTTTTTAGCCTATCTAGTACAGAAATAATCAACATCAACTCTCTGACAGTTTTTAAATTGGCGTCTAGTTAAACGCACATTATTTGTGCGGGAGGCGATAACAGTTTCTCTAATCAAGGTTGCGCTCTTGATATAAACACCTTACCCATTATGTACACACATTTGTCAGTATAAATTAAGTATTGTATAGAGTAGAACAGGCAATTCATACAGTAGACCGGTTGTGTCATTATTGAGAAATTATCACGTACTGTCCAGAATTAGTCTTATTACTTATCAGTAATCTATTGGCTAAATACGGGACGTACATGAATTGTGAAAGGCTGAACTTAATTGACGATACGACATTGGGTTACATGATTCAATTAACATCATATTTATTAAACGCTTTTGCCCAAGGGTTTTATTAGATAGGAAGGAACATGAAAATAAGGTGAGTCAGAATTGAAAGCTTTTACATCTGTAGTTAGATATTGTTTGTTGCGGAGAACTAATGTATTTGCAATTGTGTATTGTGTTGCGCATCTAGTAATAAATTAGTTCAGTTGTGACCAGAAGGATAAACCAAAGACACCATGAACGGAAGGTATAATCTCATGTGCACATTAGTATTTATTGAAATCCATTGTGTTGGTACCATGTACCGCCTCGGCAACCGTAGTGTTGGTATCAAGTACTTTACTTTACTGCGGCTGACTCCTTTTGGAGGATAAGCCGGCTCCACATTTCATGGAGTTTCTTGAGAATTTGGTACAAGTGGTGTCCCCTCACCACTCGGCTTTTTGATCGAGGACGCACCTCTAGCCTTTGCACATCCAAGCGCAGTCTGCAAGGCAGCATTAAGTTGCATGGTTGCCGGTGGCTGTTGAGAGCTCATTCGCCATTCGGAAGTACGGGGTACTGTCCAGGAGTCCATGTAATCCTGTGGCTGTTGAACCCTTTTGTGGCGGGGAACACACGCCGGGTCATGGTGCCGTCGTCGGGCTCATGTGGTATTTTATAGGAGATCCGATTGCCGGTCAGAAATCCACCACGCCCTGGTGACACCACCGCCATAGCCCCGTTAGCCCATGTACGATCGGCCATCGAGACATGGTTGACACCGTCGTACCACGTTGAGGAGGGGATGGACTTTACGACGGTATCAAGTACTGATCAACAGATATATTGTTGGTAACTTTTACAGGTTCGGCGTTTATATATAGCGAGTTGGCTTTGAAGTCGCATTGTCGAAGACTTTATATGTTGTTAGCTCCAGTACTGCAGTTTTACACATTCTAATATGAGATTTTATCGTCTAGTTGTCCTACCTTTCTCACCAAAATATATATTGGGTAAAGTGCGCATAATACCGGCCCCTACTGATCAGTCGTCAGGAGCACGAAACGAATGTGTACATGAGATTATATCTTCCGTTCATACTGACTTTGGTTCATCCTTCTCGTCATATTTGAACTAATTTGTTACTAGGTGCGCAACACAGTACAAATTTACATTTGTGCGGCAGAGTGGCTCACTGGTTAGAGCACCAGATTTCGAAGCAGACGTGCCCAGGTTCGAGCCCTGTGCGCGGCAAATTCTGGCCAGTACATGATGATTTCCCAATAAGGACGAAACCGATCTACTGGATGAATTGCCTCTTCTACACTATACAATTCTTAGTTAATACTGACATATGTAAGTAATTAATGGATCAGGTGCTTATATCAAGATTGCAACCTTGATTATAATAATTACATTTGTAGTTGTTTGACTTCGCTTGTCTATTGCGAAAGACTGTATAGGAGGCGAAAATTTTGGCCCTACGCGACGGCCGATGCAGGTTGAAATTCGAAAATTACAACCACCAAGAAAACGAATTTTGAGTATGTGCATTGAAGGCAATGGGTACAGTGGTAGCCCGTGTTGATTGAAGAGTAGATTTCTAAGGTCTTATGCGTACACCATATTCGTGTCTGATCTTACTGGTGTATTATCGTTACTTAAAGCCCCGCAGCAACTTTTTTTATTATCTCTTTCATCTAGTTCTTATCAAACAGTCATTGGTTACACGGATGTTGATGAAAATTATTTAGATCATGTTGCGTGTTTGATATAAATACCAATCCAATTATTATTAAATTTGTCAGGTGAGATTAAGCAGTGTATGAGGTTGCACAGGCGCAATCAATTATGCTTTAATCGTATAAATCTTCAAGTCTATACCACTTCCCCAGATGATGATGACAGATTTGGAGTAAATAGTTTGAACATTAGGTCTAAAGAGATGCCAGCTTGGCTCAATCTAGAGGAAATGCTAGCCAAATACATAAGCTAGTAAATAATTAAAAAGTGTGTTTAGTGTACGGCAGTATTGCACAGTAGATAGAGCCACAGATCCGAAACAAATCTATTCCTGTCCAAGCCCCGTTCGCGGCCAAATGCCGACAGTTTATGTACTGGTTATAAGCGTGTGCTTATTAGCAAGTCAGTAGTGTAAAGACTATTCGATTCAGAAATCAGACATTAGCTAGAAAGTATTAATTACCGATTCGTAGTCCAAATTTCAAACATATGAAATTTGTTGCGAAATTCAATCTTATAGTTTAGATAAAATCTGTTCCGATGAATTTCATTACGAAGAGTGCAAAATCAACCTACTTTGCAAACGGATATCTGGAAAGTTTTTTTAAAGCAATCATGAAGTGCTAAAATCCAAAACACAGTGAAGCCATACCAGACCACACGAATATTTATTTTTTCCTTTCAAAGCGAACATACCATCCGAAATATTTACTACACGAATTTCAAAAGCAGTGCTTACTCGGGTGCATAATGTAAACTGGATTCTTGAAAGAATTTTGCACCGGTTCATAATGGTCAATGTTATTAAAGTTATTTCTTTTACGACAAAATGTTTTTGAAACCCTCCTCAAAGTATATATATATATACATATATATATATATATATATATATATATTCTTTATAATGTCCATGCCTTTTGAATATTACACAATATATTTATTAAGTTAGAACTATATAATAACTCTCTCTCTCCTCTGCATATATATAAATATATATATATATATATATATATATATATAATAACAACATGTGTGTGCATTGTGTGTGCTATCTTGTATTGGGTATCACATTACCTAGTAACAAAATTGTATAAAAAGTTTTAAGGATATACCGTTAGAATAGATGAACGGTATATTCTCATATGCATAAGAGCTTTGTGATTACTGTTAACTCATCAGTAGGAGCTGGTACTATGCCATATACACCCTATATATTTTGTCAAGAAATGTGGGACGGTTGAACATTGCAATTGCCTATACGAATGTGTATACAAATAGTACTGAACTATTATTAAATTTCTCCACATCCCTAGACCAAATATATAGTGGGCATAGAGTGTAGAACCGGCTCCTACTGATTAGTCGCCTGTAATCATGAAACGCATGTGCATATGATATTATATCTTCCATTCATGTTGACTTTGGTTTATCCTTCTGGTAGTACTTAAGCTTATTTGCTACTATGTACGCTATATCTAACTCATCAAAATTTTTGTTTCTTTTTTATCTTATGAATGACATTTTGATTAACTTTTCTGAGTAGTTTGTGGTGGTGATACTGATATCCTGTTGAAATAAGTAGCACGAATCGAAAAGGCAACAGTGAAGGTAGGTTCAAATATAACTCAGCAGATATAAAAGACAAAAGTACCTGATTAGCTTTAAGGCTAGTTACGATCTTGTAATTGAACAGCCCACTATTTTTTTAAATTTGTACATATATTATACATAGCACTATGTGAAAAGAACTCATCGCTTACTAAAATAGCGATCCAGGAGTATTGTATATTATATACAGCTAGAAAAGCAACCAACGCTTTCGCAGTGGTCGAGGATTTTGTTCACATCAGTCGAACCTCAGTCCGGGGTAATTTTGAATGTTTTTCAAATGGTGACGAATGAGAATCGCGCATTTCGGAAGTTGTCAATTGCAATATCCTCTTCGAAGTTAAATGGAATAAAGTAATTTGTTCGTGAACAGAACATTAATTGTTTGGTTATATTGTGCATTTGTTTGCATGCACTCTTCATATTTGGGTTTACTGTTCATTGTATAACATATATAAGCAATCCTTCGTAATCGATTGATTACACCAGGTTTTTTCAATTACTTTGCCTGTTCGATGCTTCGTGCCTCAGTGAAAAATATCTATATTGCAAATTTTCGCTCCGTTCTTTGTTCGAGTACTTCATTTTTTACCTTTGCTGTAATCTGTCAAATCAGTGTAAGCGTCATATGTCTCTTTTTGTCATCTGATATTTATTTTTGCATTCCTCGTCAAAACTATTTGTTTTTCTTTTTTACTTTTTAAACCTGTCTTCTAGCGTGCGCAGGGATTGACAGCGCAGTGGAAGGTAAAGACGACCGTGTTCCATTCGCCTGTATGGACCTAAGTTTTATTATCGCGCTGCTGCATAACGGTTATGGACTGCCTCTAGATGCCAAACTAACGGTACGTCATGACGCCTACTCGATTGCTGCCCACTATAGCAATCGATTGATTTAATTTCTACTTAGCACAGTATTACTGGCAACACGGTATGTAGTATAGGACGAGGAGAAATTACCACGGTCAGCATGAACAAAGAGTGCAATCGCATTCGAACATACGTTTTGTGCTTACTTGTCGGTCATCAGTAGCAGCCTGTCCTACGTCCCGAATCCGCTATGTATAGTTTATCAGGCAATGCTGAACAAATAGTGAATGCAATCGAACTGGAATCTTTGACAATTTGCTCCTCATGCAAAACATTTGCTCATTGTCAATGCCTGTATTTAGATGACAGACTATATGGACGAGTTGGCTATAGAATGATGAAGTGACTTGTGTTCGATCAAAAGGCGTTGGCAAAAACAGTGGTCTATACTGTTCGAAATCCTGGCACTACAGAAGTTTATGAAGTCGGGAAATGGTTTGTTATATATATATATATATATATATATATATATATATATATATATATATATATATATACTCTACGTTCAAACGGTAGTAGATTCAACTTCATATAAATTATTCGGATATGCAACTCCAAGGCCAAATCACCATACATAATATTTATCATACATTTTAAAGGGTTTGAAGTTGCATGGCCGAAGACGTTATATGAAGTTTGATGTCCTGCTACTTGAGTACACATACGTATAGAAGATTGTACTGTCCACCCGTCCTACATTTTTTGATCAAATATATAGTGGGTGTAGGGCATAGTACCGGCTCCTACTGATGAGTTAAAAGTAAACACGAAACGCGCATGTATATGAGATTATGCCGTTGACTTATACTGACTCCGGCATATACTTCTGATCTCATGTGAACTTATTTGTTTTTAGGTACGCAATGCATAATGCATATTTACATAATTGAATTGATTTATTAAGGAATCTTTTCAATTTAATTCAATGGATGCCTTAATGAATGAAACCCTTGATGGAGACGTCATTGGGCTCGATTTCAAATTAGGAAGCGAAGATTGAACGAATCGGAACCGAAAACTAGCTGCAATTCGTGTTTATGAGTGCTGGATTAAGATTAACTTATGTGTGACTGTATAAATTTTTGCTCTATTTTTGTTATCTTATTGTATCTATAAATTAATGTCCTTTATGGAGTGTAACACTTACTATTGAAATTTTATTTTAAATATCGAAATTCATTACAATATTTCTGTGATTTTTCTTCAAGCAAGCAATTTTATAATTTCCTTTCATTACCTTTAACTGTTTTGACTCCTTACTGTAGTAATATTTTGCTACCGACTTTTGATTATCTACATGACAGTAATTTACAATTGGTGCATCGATATTGCTTTCACTTTCATCATCACTGAGTTCACCCATAGGTTTTTCACGTCACATAGGGAAAATCAAACACTATGCCAGACGCGTGCGAAGTAGAATTTTCCTGTATTCACTGTTGTTTCACTTAGATGAACGCACACGTGCATGTAATTATATTTAGTTGACGGCTTTGTGGTTATTAACACCTGCATATACATAAATTATAAACGCTTACTTGGAGAAATTTCAGTAATTTTATGAGACAACTGTAGTTTGATTTATATTATCATACGCATAGGTACAGGCATGTGCACAAACACAGGGCGAATGTTTATCCATTGAAAGGTAAGTTATAGTTATGAGATCTACCAATAAGTATAAATAAAACTGTTTGGAAGAAGTCATAACCTGTTTTATTTTTTGTCTAAATTGCTTCACTTAATTCGACCCTGCTAAAAGGCTCTCGATACGGAGAGCCGAAATATATGGAGCAAACACATTAACGAGAATAAATCAGTCTTTGTGACCAAAATCGGGGGGTCATTGTGAAATATCCTGTCATGCACGACATTTTTTAAAATTCGTTTTAAGTCAAATTTAAATTGATGTTTGCTCGCGTATTAAACTTTACGCTCGGACAAATTCAATTAAATTAGCGTAATCCACCTTTTTGTCGTAAAATTGGCAAAAATGAGCTTTATGTTCTCTTTTTTTTTACTTAACTTGATATCAATATCACTAACGTACAGCTTGCGAAAAAAATTAACAGCGTGGAGATAACCTGGACGTTGGGTCTTCTATTTGATGTGCTGTACAAACGAGAACGTGTTGTTTAAACTTAAGCTGGCTCAATTTTGGCTGTGGTACTTTCATCGGTGCCTTGATGCACGCTTTCGTCGCAGATTCTGGCTGATAATAAGTTCTGTGTAACTCCGCAAGTGACGTGAACTATTGAAATGTCAACATCGGACAATCACGAAAATGTCTTTCGTCTATGTATATGAGTAAATTTAAGACAGTATGCTGCTTGTTTGAATGTGTTTTTTGTCTCATATAATAATTTTGCCTTATTCCAGAGTTTGCTTTGCCGTTTTGGTCCTTACACTTAATTCCCAAGTTTACTCTCGCCGCGTTGACGCACTTCTATCTGGATTGTCTAGTCTAGTTTAGAAGAAGTTTGCATGGAAATGCGCGGTAAATTTGGTTCATTCTTTTGTTGCCTAACAAGGATTGTGTTTTCCCGTTTCTCTTGATTTTCTTAGAAAGCATTTTGCAGGCTTTGTACAATTTCTCAATGGTCCTATTCGGTTCTACATATTTGAAATCTATTTAATCCTATTTAGAGGTATAACGAATAATTTATACAGTACTAAATAAAACTTGTGAAAATGCTTGCAAAAATATCTGTAATTTACATGAAACGAATTATGGGCAATTTATACCGCCATCAATTCTTTTCTTCACTTAATTGCTAGATATTAAGTGAGTTTTTCCTAGTTTTATTGTAAAACCTTCAAGCTCAACAACGATTTTTTTGATAAACTATGATTCAACTATAGTCTATGTACAATTCACCATCTGCATGAACTTTACAGACATTAACGCATTACCTTTTCGACATTTATCATTTCCTTGTCAATTGCCTTTTATGCCTATTTTATTTTCCTCAGGACTATTCGAATTTTAATTCTATCTGATATCTTCTTGTGCTGCTGAATGGATATCGAAAAGTTACGCAAACTAGTAACGCTACATCCTTTGAGCTGGAGCAGATGAAGCACGAAACTTCGCACGGCGAATTTCTAGTTGCTTTTGGTGGCCTCAGTGTATCGCCTAAGCCGAAGGTTATTTTAACCAATAGCTCTTTGAATATGAGAATCATTGCTTTACACGCTGGTCTGTCTCCTCTGATTAGCAAGATGCATTGGTGTGGTATCCGCAGTGCTTGCCTTCCGGAGTCCGAAAATGTTTACGTCCTTAAGAAATGTCAACCCGTATAGCCTGTTTGTTGGTCTGTCTAGATAATTATGGGTGCCTTAAAAAGCGGAACACGTAGGCCATACATTTCGTAGCCGGCCCGTATTATTCACGCTGTCGAACAGTCCATCTCAGCACACCGTAAACTTACTAATCGAGAAACAGTTGAGCGTGCGAATTTCTTGCATTCTAATGCCAAACAGCGTCCAGCGAAGAGGCCTTGGTAGTTCTGTTTAGTGCAATATCCTGTTCCAGAATTTAACCAGATTATGGTATAGATTGCTGTTTATGTATGCATATATGTATGTATTTATGTATATATGCATGTCTTTATGTATATATATATATATATATATATATATATATATGTATATGCATGAATGTTTGTATGTGTGTATGCATGTAATTGTTAATATATGCATGTACGCATGTATGTATGTGTTTGTGTGTGCATTTATGCCTGTATGTATTTATGTGTGCGTTTAGGTATTCCTGTATGCATTTCTATATGTATGTATGTATGTATGTATGTATGTATGTCTTTATGTATGTATGTATGTATACATGCGCATATTTGCTTCTGTATGTATGTTTTTATGCTTTTTGTGTTTATATGTATGTATATTTTTGTGTGTGTATTTATGTATGAATTAGTTTGTGTATGTTTGTAGATATGTATGCATTCGTGCATTTGTTCAAACAATGAATTTGAATTAATTTGGTTTCTTTTTGCGATTTTGCTTTTTTTATTAATGATATTATATTTTAGAAAATGAATATACTTCTCGATAGGCAAAATTTTTTATTCGAACTTCTGAGTGATAAAATCAATAAAAATCAAAGACAATTAACAAATGGCTATATCTTCTTCACTTTATCTTCTATGATGATATTTTACGGAGAAATCTTTGAAGCATATTTTCAAATGTTACTTTTTAGCTTCATGTCAGCGTTCTCTTCTTTTAAATTCTTTTGTTGTTATTCATTTATGCTGAATATACTTTTCGCTTCTATCATGGCCGCGTACTCTTCGTGCGTATTTCCAACGCGTTCATACGTAATTTACATGTTTTGCTAAAATTCGTCGCTTTACGCGCTCACTCGCATGCGTTCAAACTGGAAGATTACTTCTGCGTGTATAAAAGCTTGATTCTACCTGCGTTACTTCATGTCTTCCTGCTTTCTCGCAAACGTGCGTATTTGCGCACGTTTGCATGCGCTTTTCAACGAACTAATGAGTCAGCCCATGACGTTTAATTTCTTACAGATGTCAAAATGAAGTTGTTATGGTTTAAAGTTTGTCGGATCTGTGATATCTTTGCATGATTGATTTTTACCTGTGGTGTTGTGTGAATTTATTTTCACCGTTATTTTTATAGATTCGGCTAATACTTCTGCGTTTCGTCTAGGCGTTTTCAAGTAAACTCTGCCTTTTTCTACGTAGGTGGTGCATATTTTCGCTTGTGCAATGAATAATTTCACCGGTAAACATTTATCTGCGAATTATCCTAACGTATATGCTCCCAGGTAACGTGGTGCACACAGTACAGGGTAAAGTCCATAGTCACAGAAGGATATACCTCACTATTTGACAAAATATTTGCTATTAAACATTTGGTTATTAAGCGGGTGGTGATAATAGTTATTTAAATTCTGTTTTGCGATCTTGAGATAACCACCAATCGAATTGTATTTTATAATGATATGTATTAAGTATCTAAGCGGCTGATACCTGCGTTTCCCTCGCTTATTCACTAATGATGAAGATATTTAAAACCAAATGCGCGTATTCAGGTCAGATTTTTAAATTATTTTTATCAGGATACCAACGTCCTACTAAATGCGTTGATTGATGTTGTTAAGTAGTTAATTCTTATTTGCGCATAACACCCGTCTTTATTCGCTGCGCTTTCTTTCAGACGCCCCAAGGAAGGTGTTAAATAAAGCGACACGAAGCTACCTTTTTTAGCATTTGAGCAGAACCCTTGCCATCAATTGCTAAAGCTAATTTCATTCGACCTCGGCTAGCTCGTTGGAGACGCTTCACTTCTTCAGGTATTTTTCGCGAATCTTTTATGAATACTTCTTGGTGGGAGACGAAACTCTGCCTGCGTTCGATCAAAAGTAATTCTTAAAGGACAGGTTTTCAATTTATCCATCATATGTCAAAAAATATTATTTGATGCTCAAAGGTGAATGAGGTAAACTTTTCTTCGTAAATATGCTTAAATCCGTATTCACATGTACATTTTACATGGCCCTGGTCATACGATATATTTTAAACTACATCATTTAATCGGTCTATGAAAAATTTTGAAAGTATTATTGAAATTTAAATCAATAAAAACTTTCTTTTTTTAATGCTCAATTTTCTTGTATGTCGAATTTATTTCGCGTCACATATGCGACACAACAAAAATTTTTAGACAGTTCAATACCTATTAGTAAGGGGCAGTGCAGATGATCAATATAAATAGAATTAAGACATAAATGAGGAAGAAAAAAGTATGATTTTGTATTATCATAAAATTTAAATTAGTTTGTAAGCATATGTCTAATTCTATTCTTTTTTGCACTTTCTCTTCAAAGTAGTAAACTTATTTCGTAACTACCGACAGTTTCCTTGATGTTTAACAGAAGGAATTCGTCTTCTGAGATGTTTGGTTTATCTTGTTCTTAAAACAAAGTAATTTAAATTTCTGCTCATTTTCTTGTTAATTGGAATTTATTATTTCTCTTTTCATTTGAAAAATACTTTTGATTCTATGCCATGTTCAGCTCTCTTGCCATGTTCAATGGTTTTTTAATGACTAATTTAGTTTTAAATTTTCGAATTGACTTTGTTATCTCTCATTTAAAAAAGATTATTAATTTTTTAATCGTTAATTGACTATGAATTTGAGTTCAGTTTTCTATGTAGTTGATATGTGAGATTTTTATTAATATATATTTGTAACCTGTAGGCTGACTAGCTTTGGCAAGTCGTACCGACATTTTTTTCTAGAAATTATCAGATGATAATGCTCAACGAGATCCTGCCGCACGGCAGGGTGGCTCAGTGGTTAGGGTACCAGATTCCGAAGCAGATGTGCCCAAGTTTGAGCCCTGTCCGCGGCAAATTCTGGCCAGTACGTGATGAGTTCCCAGTAAGGACGAAACCCGTCTACTGGATGAATTGCCTTTTCTACACTATACAATTCTTAGTTCATACTGACATATTTAAGTAATTAATTGGTCAGGTGCTTATATCAAGATCGCAACCTTGACTATAATAAATGACCGTCATTATTTATCCTTCGTAGTATCGAAGCATAGTTCCCACCATTTTACACGAATTAAGTCCCCTGATACCAGTCTTTATCCTCCAATGGTTGAGTGGAGTGGCTTTTATTCTTATTGACCACATGGCCATGGATCTAATGGATCTAACTGCTTGACATACTTTCTACGGATTTCAACTCCTGTCCAGTTATGTTCTGAGCTGCTACTGTATAGTTAGCTTCCTAATCAGGTATAGTTCAGTTACTTCATGACAATACCTATCTAGCATTTGTTCTTATTCATGACTCTCTTTGGATTAGATGCAACGGAACATTGGACCAATGGTCGCCCTTGGTTGCGAATATGATTTTAACCGGGCAATTGATTAAGCTAATCGAATGATGACTAGTTCACGTTTGTATATTGATGTATTTTGAATACACTCAAAACAGATATGTTCGTGCGGGTTTTTGGGTGTTTATATTGGTTAAAATTCACCGTGCATGTTCTTACTAGTTGATAACTACAAGATTTGTCTAGTGGTCAAAATCAAGAGCTTTTTTCGAATCTCACTGACAATACTAGTAGACAGATGGTTGAACCAAATAATGCTTTAACCATTTTCTTAACTATTGGTATGCAGATTGCTGCAGTATGCAGCATTTATTATTTTGCTATAGATCTACAGGAGTAACAGGTGTTCAGAAATTGTGTTGATTCTCAATTTTGGTGAATAGAGCGTAATATCGGCTCCTACTAATGAGTTGCCAGTAAGCACGAAACGAGTATGCACATGAAATTATACCATGCGTTCATTAGTTTTGTTTATCCTTGAACTAATTTACAACTATGTGCGCAACACATAATACACAATTGCATCGAATATGTTGCTTTGTCTTGCAAGACTTTGGTAGTGGGGTACGCCATTTGTTGATATTTCTGCATGTAATATATCTTTTTATACCTGGTTATTGTTTGATTAAGCTAACTGTATGATTAAGGCTCTGTTCCTAGGCTCATGCGGAAAAGTAGGGTAATTTGAAGGACCATTTATCTACCAGACCATGGTTTCATTTTTGTGTAAAACCCATCGGTAATAGCAATGGTAACGGGGTTGACAGCCATTACATATTATATAATGCGCACCTAGTAGCAGGTTAGTTCCAATAGTGCTGAAATGGTATGTCATTGTCAGCATGAAAATAAGGCGAAGCTTCGTGCACACATGTTACGTGCTTACCAGCAACTCATCAGTAGGCACTTCATCACATACTTGGCCAATAATTGTGAGGCAGTTGGATAATGTAATTTCCCGTACGTATGCGTATTCAAGCGGTAATATAGCCAACTTCATATAAAGTTTTCGGCAATGTGATTACAACGCCAACTCTCTCTATATATAATGGGTAGCATATCTGCATAGAATACCGACATTATGACTTTGCTGATAGGAAACATTTAAGAATAATTGAGAATAAAACCGTTCTCAATACTTGCCAATTTAGCGATGCCTTATACTCTGGTCTGCCGGCCGATTCTGGCTTCACTGGCATGGCTTTCCTTGCCATTGATGGCGATTGTTCCCATAATAATGATTTTTCGGAATTAGAGCAATTTACTGTATGAGTAGCGTGAGCAATTGTTGTGTATGCTCAGTTAGCCAATTCAGTCAATTGACTGGCATCCACCATGCATATTGTCAAAAGTGCAAACTCGTGTGCTAGAAAATCTGATTTTACCTCACCTAACAAGAAATGTTTAGAATACATTTTGTGTTAAGCCACAGTACTTGAAGAGTTCCCAATAAGGATGAAACCGGTTTACTTGATGAATTGCCTTTTCTACATGGCACGATGCTTAGTTTGTACTAACAAATGCCTATTCTATTTAATCTGCCCATTCTCCTGGATCACCGTATTCTTAATAGTGCTTCATAACACTTAAATATACAAAAAGGTATTTATATTAATATAACAAGGCAATGCTTATTACTGGACGCGTAGCTGCTCTAGGGTCCATTTGTATGTTTGCTCGTGTCAGCAAGTGAGAAACAGTTCGGAATCATTTACCTTTGGTCTTTGTGTTTTCTTGGATGTTGAAAAGACTCATGTGTCAAGCGTTTACCATTGGGGCAGATAGTCGCCTCTGAACTACAGGAAAACATACAATCGGTGGCTTTACGCAGTAAGCCATATTCAAAAATATTGGAAACACCATTTCAAAATGCAGTTTGCTCAAAGTATAGCATTCATATTAAATTGGCCAATTTTGAATCATGTTGGCATTATATTTTGCAACTTAAAGTAAACTTCAGTACTTTTATAATTCTAACAATTACTAAAATTGAGTACGCATTGAGTTCGACTTCGTGGTGGCTGGGTGCTAATTCGTCCCTTTTCTCCGAAGGCTTCAACATCGTTCATACTAACCACTGAAAATGAGGTACGATCTAAACTTTGTTGACTGGCTACGTTTCGGAACGGCATTTTCCGTTACACGTTTTGAGCGATATTTAAATAATAAACAAATTTATAACAATATAGTATATTTGTAAATATTGCCACTCATTTAAATTATTCAAGAGTTCTGAAATGGCAGTCTGATTAATGAAGCATGTAGGCATGTCTGCATTAGATAACACACAAACACGTATCAAGATGCGTACACACTCGAACAGACAGTTAAAAGATATATATATATATATATATATATATATATATATATTATAAGAAGTGAATTTGAATATAAATCTAATGATAAACGACCATTCATCAATATATATTACCTGTTATTTTATTGCTTCTTTTGGTGTTTTAAGAACTATGAGGAATACCGCTATCAAGATAATAGAAAATTTGCATCGAAATAAATCTTTCAAACAAGTTGGCTACGGGATCAACTAGCAGGTCCTTGTTTTACCTGAAAAGGTGTTTGTTGTTCTAGTAGTCTCGCATACATTGAACTTGACTGGAAATGTCGGCTCGCAAACTTGATTTAAAGAATTGTTACCACCACCCGCGCAAACAATTATTGTTAAATTGTATTGCCTATATATGTTTATGTGGCGAAAGCTACAAACAGTTTATGTTCGTGACTGCATAGAAATTGTGCAGCGGACATTTCCTGTCAAGTTCAATGTATGCGAGACTGCTAGAGGTGAGAGCCGCATATCTAAATTTGATTTACATATATATTCAATGCGGTTTGATCCTCGATAGTCAGTTTGCCGTCGTACTCTGATGATGATCATGGAAGGTCGAAACGCGTCAGTGCGTTGCAGCTGGCGGTAGTTTCGTTATGTTGTTCGACGACTGGTTAAATACAATGGGATTGGTGTTTACTTCAAGCTCGCAAACTTGATTTAAAGAAATGTTTTCTTTAAAACGCACCTTACCTGTTTATGAGCTAGTGAGGTGTACCTAGTAAAAAAATAGTTCAAACTGGATCGGAAGGATATAATAAAGCCAGCATAAGTGAAAGGTATAATCTTATGTGCACATGCTTTTCGTGCTTACTGGTGATTAAACATTAGGCGACGTTACTACACCCTATACCCGCTATATATTTGGTCATGAACTATGGAACAGTTGGACGATAGAATCTCTTATACGAATGTATAAACCTGCCGGTATAGACCTAACTTCATGTGAAGTCTTCGGCAAAGCGAAATCAAAGCCAACTCAATATAAATAATATATACACAAAACCTTTAAAGGGTACCAACACTCTGTCAGTACCTGATACCAACACTGGTTTCCGAATAGGTACATGGTACCAACACTATCCTTGCCGAGTTGATACAGGGTATCAATACAATGGATTTCAAGATATGCAAAGTTCACCAAAATTGAGAATTCCAACTACTTCTAAACTCCTCTTACTCCAACAAATCCATATACATTGGTTTCGATCGATATCAGTTATCCATTTTCGCGGTAATCATGACATCATTCAATTAAATATATAACAGTTAGATACTGTTTTTCTGCGGAGAACAATATATATGTGTGCAGCTGTGTCTTAGATGTTGGGTATCTATTATCAAATTAGCTTAGGACCAGAAGTATAAACCGTAGTCAGCATGAACAAAAGTTACAATCTCATGTGCACGTTCGTTTCGTGCTTAACGTTACTCATCGGTATTATGCGCTATACTCACTATATATTTGGTCAAGACATGTTGGACAATTGGACGGTAAAACCTTCTGTACGTATGTTTATTCAAGCAGTAATAAAGTTAACTTCATATAAAGTCTTCGACATTGCGAATTCGAAACCAACTTACTATTTAATATATACTGAAACTTTAAAGGATACTAAGACAATACTTTTCTGGGAACCGAACTTGCACTGAGTACCAGCACAATCGTTTCGTAATAGGCTAAATTTGGCCAAGTGTTTTAATTACAACCAATTCTGAATAACTGTTACTCCAGAATATCCATACACCCTGGCCTCCGTCGACATCAGTTTTCTTATGTTGTAATCATGAAATCATCTAAGGAAAAATATAATCCTCGCATATTCTTTGCCGTAGATAACTAAGATATTTGTAATTATGCATTTGGAATTGCGTATCTAGTAAAAAAATTAGTTCAAATAGAACCAAAGTCAGCATTAACGAAAAGTATAATCGCATTACATATACAATGTATGCAAAATCAGATTAAAAGTTTTTACGATGGTGATTTTATCGTCGCTAGTCAACTTGCTGTCGTGTTCTGATGATCATTATGGAAAGTCTAAGTGTATCAATACGTGTAATAAACGTCGGTTTTGTTACATTGTGTGGCTGGATGCTACATGGGTAATGATGTCTATACCATATATATTAATTCTCAGCAACAAACAGTATTTAACTGTTATATATTGAATTGAATGATGTCATGCTTACCGCGAAATGTGATAACTGATATCGATCAAGGCCAGGGTGTATGGATTTACTGAAATAACTGGTGTTCAGAAATTGTTGTAATTCTCAATTTCGGTGAAATATAGCATAAATTGATATCCATCATGTTGGTACCATGTTCCGACTCGGAAACCATAGTGTTAGTACCATGTACCTTTTCGGTACAATAATGTTGGTGTCGGTTACTAACACAATAGCCATAGTGTTAGTATCCTTTACAGACTCGGTATATATCTTATATAGTGTGAGTTAGCATTGAAGTCGTATTGTCGTTGACTTCAGATTATGTTAGCTTCACTATTACAGGTTTACACATTCGTCTAGGAGATTGTACCGTCCTTTTATTCCACATTCTTCTACCGAATATATAGTGGTTAAAGGGCGTAATACCGGCTCCTACTGATTAGTCGCCAGTAAGCACGAAACGAATGTTCATGAGATTATACTTTCCGTTCATGCTGCCTTTGGTTTATCCTTCTGGTCACAACTGAACTATTTTGTTACTAGGTTCGCAACACCTAATACATACTTGCATATATATTAGTTCTCCGCAACAAGCAGTATTTAACTGTCTATACCAAGTTTGGATTTTTTATTTAAAGTTTTGTTATCACCATTCGCAAATTCACTGATAGTTTAATTGTGTAAATCTTTAGTTTAGTATCATTTTCCCAGATAAAATGGTGTCTATTCTATAATAAAAGATTAGGTATGGCTATTTTGAATTCTAGATCTACAAAGAATCTAAAAAGGCCCAAAATTAAGGAAAGGCTAACCAAAATGAGAATTTCCCATAATGTGCGGCAAAGTGGTGCAGCAGATAGAATCAGACACCAAAGCAAATTTCTCCTGTTTGTGGCCTGTCCTCGGAAAATTTCTGAGCAGTAACGAAATAGTTCCCAATAAGAACGACACTGGTCAGTTAGATGAACTTCCTTCAATAAATTCTATAAAGCTCAGTTTATACTGACAAATGTATACACGCTCGTAAGTCTGATTTAAATTATTATTATAGTCACCCGTCCAATCAATGATTGGCCAATTATATAAATTTTTAATTGAATATTACTTCCCCCAGGTAGCATACTGCCTATTCTACAATACTTGATTGGAAATAGTTTTTTGAAACTCCAGGTCTAAAGAGAAGCTTCATAGGCTCCACTTGAGAGAGAGGCTAACCAAAAACAAGTTTATTTGTACGTAAAAGTCTTTAATGTGCGGCAGGTTGACACTGAGTATGGATTCATGGACTCAAAACCATAGGTGCACCGGTTCGGGTTCTGTGCGCGGCAAAATTTTGGAGACTAATACTAAAGTTTCAAAGAAGGATGACATCGGTATACAGGATGATTCGTCTTAGCTACATTAAGCCATGCTTAGTTTATAATGACGACTATATATATATATATATATATATATATATATATATATATATATATATAATATGATTAATGTTTATATCATGCAGCAAACTTCATTGAAATAATTATCACCACGTGTACAATAAACGATTGTTTCATTGTATAAATCTACAATTAAATAACATTTCCCCAGGTAGTGTGGAATATGTTCTGTAATGACAGATTGTGGGTGGCTAGTTGAAATTATAATTCTAGAGGGATTCCACATAAGCTCCACTTGAATGAAATATTGACCAGAAACATAAGGTGGTGTGCAACAGGGCAGCACAGTAAATTAAGTCACAAACTCCGAATTAAAATGTGCCCGATTTGAGCGTCATCTGCGGCAAACTACTGGACAGTAATTTTAGGGTTCTCATTAAAGAGGAAACCGGTCTACTGGAAAAAGTTTCTTTGCCAAATAATGAAGTGATTAGCTTTTGTCAAAAATGTATATGAAACGGAATGGTATTTGTATCAAGCTCGCAATCTTGATTTAAATCTTTCTTATAACTCACACCGTATTCAAAGATTGCTTAATTGTATGAATCCTCAATTCATTACCATTACCCTGCGTAGCAAGCTGCCATTTCTGTAAGGGCAGATTGAGATTGGTTTTGTAGTTCAATTTGACAGAGTAACTGCCTGGCTAATTAAGTGTATAGTAGTCCAGATGCTTAGCTGACAGTATGACAGGCTGGTGAAATATGTCTATGTAAATTTTATTAGAATTATTTAAAGTCCACTGTTTAATTTTTTCCCAATTGGCTTTTATTTTATGCATATTTTCTGCGTGGTTATTGGACTCCAAAAAAATATTCTGTTATATTTTTCTGTGAGATAACGAGTTAATTTATACTCGTTTGCTTTATTTAACCGTTTATTTTACAAGCGGCTTACATGTTAATTTGTTTTTTCTAATTGAACTTTCAATTATAGATATGTAGAGTGTGTGTGTGTCTATGGTTAATTATTTCCTCAATTATTATGGCACCTATAGTGGCGCTGAGAGAAAGAGTAAGTCGCGTAGAGTTTATTTATAATTTTCTTTAAATCAAGTTTGCGAGCTTGAAGTAAACACCAATCGCATTGTATTTAACCAGTCGTCGAACAACAACAAAACTACCGCCAGTCGACGACTGGTTAAATAAATTGGATTGGTGTTTACTTCATGCTTGCAAACTTGATTTAAAGAATTGTCACTACCACCCGCGCAATCAATTATTGTTTAATTACTTATATTGTTCTTATATGCTAATTTTCGACATTTTCTGATAGTTTAATTGCTTTATTACAATTTTTGTTGAATTAAATTTTACTGAATTGTTTAGTGAAGCTATATAAACCAAAAAGTTTTAAATATTATAAGTTTTGAAATATTATTTATAAAAACTCACTGTAAAAGCAAATATACACTGGATCGTGCCATTTCCGTAGCACAATTAAAGAGAATAATTGAAGAGTTCCCAATTAGGACGAAACCGGTCTCCAAGAGGAATTACTTTTGCTAACACTGTTTGTACTGATAAATATGTTTATATTTTGATTCTGCTTTGAGTGACAAAATACTTTTCGGTAGCGCGGCTTCTTTGAATGATATATTGATGTTTCATTTTTTGTAGAAGCTACCTTGCGTTTTGCTGACGTTTCATTTGTTAAACTTTTGAGGAGAAGCCAACTGAAGAAAGCTACCCATAAGAATAGCCGAAATATATTACAGAAAGAAAACTACTGGGACAATAAAGCTGCGTTCGTCAAAACGCAGGTCAGGTAATCTTGAGGTTTCTCCTGCTTTATTTTTATTGAATCAGCGTTGAATTTCCCTAATACTTCTTTCATTGTCTTATCTATTGTTTGATGTTGGTTAACATTTTCCACGAATATAACCTTATTTTTTCTCATTTCATCATTTCTATATTTCAATCAGATATTCTAAGCCTTCTCATTCTCATAGATTTCAAAACGCATATTTTCATACCATACGGGTGATTGGCGTTAAAATTAATCAGGATACCCGAATAGTTATCTTCTTACAGACATACTTTTCTATTATCCCACTATTCCGCCTCAATTTTACATCAAAATATGCTATCTTTCCCTTCGTTTCTTTTTCAACGTGAATTCTGGATAACCCATATCAGTTGTCAAATTAGGGAAGCTTATCAATTCGTTATCACCATGCTACCAGGTTATTCATACATCCTCCAGGAATCTTACAAAAAATTTCGTTTTAAAATGTTCTTTCAAAAAACGTTTCATCATTGTAATACATAAATATGTTAGTAGCCGGAAGAGACAAACTGGAGCTTCATTGACACATTGCTCGCCTGTTTATAATATTTCCTTCAGAAAGTAAAGAATGCAGGCGACATACATATGTTTAACACTTCCAACAAACTTCCTAACGTCATATGGCTTTCATAGAACTACTCCGGGCATTTAATTAAGAGCTGTTTAAAGCACTCCATCGCAGCTGGGACAGGGATATTTGTGAACAGACTGATTAAATACAATGGGATTGCTGTTTACTTCAAGCTCGCAAACTTTATTTAAATAATTCTATCTTATTAGTTCAAAATTACACCTATCACAAATTGTAAGTAATCTTTTATTGAACTTAAGCACAGCACATTATTAACAACACTGTCAGTATCATATAATCTAATAGGTAATCTAAACTTTTATAAATAAGAAATAATATTAAATTTCAACCAATTTTTATGAAAAATTCTTGACAGCACTTCTAGAGTTCCAAATAAGGACGAAACCGATCTATTGCAGGATGACTTGCCTTTGCTAGCTTATGCAACGCTTAGTGTCTACTGGCAAATGTGCATAGAATGGGATTAGTGCTTATAACAATCTCGCCAACTTCGTCTAAACAATTGTTATTGCAATTCACGCAATAAATAATTTTCTAATTGTATACATCTTCAGTTCAATACCACCGCGGGTAGCGTGATGTCTAGTCTGTAAGGACAGATTTGGGGTGGCTAGTTGGAGCTTTAGGTTTAACGCAATATCACATAGCCTTCACATAAATAACAGCTATTCAATCACATAAATCAGTGTATAGCAGAAAATTGTTTTCAGTTTGTGGCATGATGTCGCAACAAAACGTATCTCAGGCCCCAAAGCGAAGGCGGCCCTTTCTGAGCTGCGTCGGCGGAAGCACTGGATTATTTGTCAAACCCACATAAAATAAATGCTTTATTTATACTGACAGGTGTATATAAAACGTGTTCTTTGCTTGAATTAAATAATTGTTATCACCAGCGCGCAATCAATAATTGTGTAATTTTATGTGTCGCCAGATCAATACCCCTTCCCCTGTGTAGCGTTGTGTCCCATATATAAGGACAGTTTTGAAGTGAGTATATAATGAAATACTACATAGGCCCCATCCGGTGAAAAAGTTAACCAGAAACATGTGCTTGGAATATAAATAAGAAAATTGTTTGCAGTGTGCGGCTGCTTGGCACAGTGGGTAGATTGACAGACTCAGAAGCAACATGCCCTAGTTCGAGCCCCGACGCAAGAAAATTCTGAACACTAATCGAAGTGTTCCCAATAAAGGACAACCGGTTTTAAGTATAAACTGCCATTTCTATCTTTAGAAAATCATAGTTTCTTTAATTATTATTAAGGATAAACCAAAGACAGCTTGAACGAAAAGTACAATCTTGTGCACATTCGTATCGTGCTTAGTGGCTACTCATCAGTAGGAGATTGTACCGTCCTATTTTCCAACATATCTCACCCAAATATATAGTGGGTAAAGGGCGTAATACCGGCTCCTACAGGCGAGTAGCCAGTAAGCACGAAACGCATGTGCACGAGATAATACTTTTCGTTCATGCTGTCTTTGGTTTATCATTCTGGTCACATTTACACTAATTTGTTACTAGGTGCGCAGCACCTAATACAAAATTGTATATACATTAGTTCTCCGTCACAAACAGTATCAAAGTGTTAGAATCATAGTTTCTTCTAGAACACACACGCACACCCATTTATTTATGTTTAGATTGGTGTTTATATCAAGCTAGATGCGGCACTGATTCTTATGATCAGCATTTACTGTCAAGTATTCTATTGAAGGCATTTTAAAAGCATGACTTAAGTATTTTAATTACTCATATATCTTAATTAAACTTTGTAATTCAACTTCGACATGTCATTTTTTTATGGACACATGAGCCGCGGATGTGTCCGCGCAAACAGCCGATTCCACGAGCGGTTGGAGGAACAGAGACTTAAAGATAAACGAGAGACTGTAATGACGATTGGGATTTAGGAAAAAGGAGTCCAAATATGTTGTTCCTGCTAAGTCATTGGCCACTAAACTGATTAATGAGGGTCAAAATCATATTCGTGCATTGTTTATTACTATTCGGATATGCAGCTTTTGCGTAACTCTCATTTGGTTGGATTTTCGGCTGCTCAGGTTTTATGCAGTCAATATCATTGCCTTTTTACAAATCTTGACACATTCATGTGTCATTAAATTAATCAATTCTTCGTGACTGGGTTGGTGAGATCAGTTAATTAATTCAAGGTTACGGACTTTGGTGTAAATCTAACCCCATTTTTAACCACACACACAAATAACAAGACTTTCGTTGATAAGACCGCATTGTATATGAAGTTTATTAATAGTCGTAAATTCGACTCAGTATCCATAGCAGTCTCTGGTACATCGTTCTCTACTAGGAAGTAGGCTGCGCAGTCCTTGTAGTCACTGTAACACAATTAATGCTGCTTTGGCTACATTTATATTAATTACTCTTGTGGTCAATCCCTTTTGATGCACAACACAATGCTACATCATTCTGTAATGACCTCGTCCTAATAGTCTGAATTCGTTAATGTGGGTCCATTTCCTTCCGCCGTCGACATATTTAGCCCAATCCTGCTAGAATGACTGCCTCCGGGTTACCATGACCAAGGCAAATCAAACAATAGTGGTTTTATTATAGGATTTAGGGACAATAATGGAATATATGTTTTATCTCATATGACCAAAGCGTGTAACTCTTGCGGACAGAATTCTCATTAAATCGATTGTGTTCACAATAGGCCATATCTGTTACTGGAGTCATAATTAAGTAATTAATTTTCTCAATGTTTATGCGTACTAGCCAAGAAAATTTAGCCGAATAAGCATAAATAAATATTTTTGCTAGCGCAACAATTTACCTGCACGATTATAGCCGCCTAGGTCAGCTAAATTAATTAATGAATTAATCAATTATTGGTTGCGAATATATCGTGATAAAATTTGTCTAATCCAAATTTCCAGACATGAGATAAACGAATGTACGCTTTTTAACCACGTACTTACAGAATAACTGAACTACGGTTAGTCGCATGTACCATCTTGAGGGCACAATTGCCAATATTTTCACACCTTCTAACGTATCTCATTAGTGATTTGCCAACAGGATTGATTGGTCTAGTATTAATCTACAATCCACTCATTTAAATGTATTTTTTAATTATTATAATAATAATATTATTATATATTATTATTATTATTATATTATATTATATTAATAATAATAATATTCATTTTTCTAATGATTCACCCACAAAAAGTTACAATTTCGCACGAAGCCTACCGATTACGCGAAATAGTTGATGTAATTTATCTCATGGCTCTTAATTCAAGCTGCATAACTATCTTCAGTACATCTGGAATTTATATCATGGTAACGCAGTGAGAGAGTAAATATAATTTGGAAATATATTTTGAGTGTGTGTCTATGTCTTTAAAACTCAAAACAAGTGAAGCATAGTGAAATAATAACCATAAATAATTTTCGTTTAGTTTATTACTCTTCTTTTTTGCTCACTCTCGCTCTGTACATATGTATACGGTAATATATTTATGCACATATATAACAAGAGAGATTAAGAATAAGTGAAGGGAAGTTGGAGGTTAGGATAATTCCAAACGACATGAATATTTAATAAATTAAAAAGAGTTAAAAGGAAAAACGGAAAACAAATTGGAGATGATTCTAATAACAAAACGAAAGAAAACGTTTTAATGTCAGGTTTTATTACATTATCATTGTGAGAAAAATGTACTTCCGATGAGTGAAAGGTTAATACGGCAACAGATACTAATTAACATAATTTCGTTTATCTCATAAATATGGCGGAAATATACGTTTTCACTCTAAAATTTTAAGCGGAGTAAAATACAACAAAGATAGCGAAAAATGAAGATTTTATATCATTTTTACAAATCTATACAATGACTAGAATGAACACTCGGTTTTACTTACAAAGCATACCAATTAAACGCCCGTTTTTTCTTTAACCCGTAATTTAAAACAACCAAGATTAAAGATGATGCGATTCGTTACTGCTATGTTGTTTCTTATCCTTTTTTTAACTTAGTAAAATTATTATCCCAAGAGATTTTAAGCAATCGAAATTGGAACATTCGACACTTGACTGGTCAACAGGAAAATTTTTCATGTAGTAGGATCATTAATTGCAAAAATAGGGAGAACACATTTGGATCAAAAAGCGGACCAGGGTATTTCTTGTTAAATCGAAAATTGAACTCAGGTACAACTTATAATTCCGTTTTGGAACCAGTTTATATAATTTTCACATAGTGAACTTTGAGCGGCTGAATTTTGGGTGTTTAAGGATAACCGACTGAAAAGCAAAACGTAGTTCACATCATCAATGACGACGAATTTGATATGAGACGTTAAATCAAGTGTCTTTCTGCTTTTAAAAGTGCTGGTTGCTTTTAGTGCTAAAAAGCACATTGTTTAAGTTTACTGTAAATTCCGTCTGCTAGTATTTTCTCTTAGAAATAATTACATTTGAAGGTAGAAATAACGTAATTTTAACAACTTCATTCGGTTAAATGGCTAACATCTTCTTGTTCTGATGCAAAGAATTATGGCATTTGACGGAATACCAAGATGATCGATTTCCGCCAGGCTCTGGATTAGTTAACTTAACAATCCTTGAAATTTTCTGATCTGGTAAACTGAACCCTTTCATGAGTATAGCGGTTTAATTTTAAATCTTTCCAAATGAAATTTTGGCAACTGCACTTGGTATTATTAATTTTTCATTAAAAAGGGTAAAATAAATTTCGTGCTTAACAGATTTATGGGTTTGGTCACGACCTCATGTACATAAAAAATGGATTGAAAATATCAGCATCCACCTACTTTAAAATGGATTGATTTGTACAAAAAATAAAAAGGAATTTTAGGCCATTCCATGTGAAAACCTTTCACGCCAAATTTTCTAGATTATGGATTTATATAAGTTTGAATGGTCGAAAAAAATACTAGCACAAGCTACGTAGCTCTGTTCATAATTTAAAAAATGGTAATTCCTCTAGATCTGCATGTAAAGAGAGATCGATGTAATCAATACTCTGAGCAATACAGTAAATAGTGAAGTAATCAAATGACTATATTTGCTATTATCTCAAATATATCATTCTGAAGTCTCATAAGATTGACGAGCAATGTCGTTTACTCGCCTGAATTGCCTAAAATAAAACGTAGTCAAATTTATTTTCATAGTGTAGCACTGGAATCTTCCTCTGAACAGTGGATATATAGATAAATTCCACTAAAAGTATCGACTCGTCATATATGATTTATTCTTTTGTGCAGTGCAGATATTTAGCCATATTCTTCTACAAGTCCATTATTTCAGTTTTGCATTTAGAAATACATTATTGCAACTGCAGCGCACGGCTTTACGGAGCATTCATAATCATAATTTTAATTTAATTTAATATACTTACTTTTAGGATAAAAAAATTATATATGAGCTATATAAAGCATGCTATTGATTAGGATGCGTCATTTAGAAACTACACCGTTCGGATCATTTCGACGTGTAATGGTGGCAATTTAGAGTCTTATATATATATATATATATATATATATATATATATTCAGGTGTACTCGTCATTACTATGTTCGTCATTATATATTAATGCTGTCTATCTTATTTTACGGTATTCGAAGCTAATTTTCGGAACGGAAGTACTCCTTATGTCAAATTTATAGTACACAATGAATACATAATGCGATCAACTATGGCAACATATTACCTCCGCCTATACGGCATAGCAACTAGTTCTATAAGAGAGCATAATTGTTACAAGGTGACGTGTGTGTCTTCTGATATATTGGAGGGAGGAAGTCACATTGTGTACCTCTTCTATACAAGAGAGGCATTTTCACACTTATGCTCGCTGTTTATTTTGTATAAATATTTAAATTTAGTTGTTCTTCTGCACTACTATATATATATATATATATATATATATATATATATATATATATATTTGTAAAATCAATAAAGGACAAACATTAGTGTTTTACGCAGATTACACTATCGGATTAATTGTTACAGCCGAGTTAGTTATCCTCTAGCTATCCTTCAGTTCCTAACTGAAATGTGCAGTTTATAAAACACACAAATTTGACGTTAAGGAGAAATACGGTATTTTGCAATACATTCAGTCGGCTCCAGTTTACTACGCAGTTTTAACCAAGGAAAATTGGGAATATTATGACCATGGATATTTAAGTCTAATTAAGCTAAACGTAAATTAAATATATATACACTTTAATCACATCAGCCAACGCAACTACCAAGGTGTGCATTTTTTGCGTACTTGAAACCAAAAAATAAATATATTTTCATAAAATTTGCATTGCAAAGCTTAAGTGAGGGTGTTTGTTGGTAATCATGTCTTTAATTTGATGGCATAAAGCAGAAGTCTTTAGAAGCATCGCTTTTCTGCAATACAATATATATAGGTAAAATATAGCACGCATCACATCCCAGCGAATAAATAATTGCCAGACTGATGCTACTTGATACTTTGAAAATATTTTACTTTCAACAGCGCAATAGATATATTATCACATGTTGCGAGGATGTCTCCTAATAATGAATGTTTAGGCGTTGTTATAACGTATGCCAAGGTAAAAGAACAAATACTTTAGCATTGAATAACTGGTTGCCGACAAATGTATCCACCTATTGTTCGTGGAATTGACGGCAACAAACCAATAGGATCTAAATCTTGCTAGACGTCAAACTCCTCCTCGTCTTCCGATTTCACAATCTTCTCGTGATAGATCACCTCTTCACTGCCTTTGTCAACAGCAAGCAGAACGGTAGATACAGCTAAAGTTACAATACCAATGCAGCCGATGATAACAGGCCACCCAAGTGTCACTTCGCCGCCGTGCTCATGCCCACCATTTATACTGTTAGGATCGCCGTAGTTTTTCCAGAACACAATTGGAAATGTAATCAGACTAGCCAGCATGCTTAACTCTGAGACGTGACAGAGAAAATACAGAATAGACAAAGCAACGTTTTGATATGTTGAATGAAAGCACGTACTTCTCGCAATCACAGTGTTATTGGTGTGTCGCCTATCAACGACATAATTACATTTAAATACTGTTTGTTGCAAAGATTTAATATATATGCAAGTATGTATCAGGTTTTGCGAACCTAGTAACAAATTAGTTCAGTTGTGACCAGAAGGATAAACCAAAGGCAGCATGAACGGAAAGTATAATCTCATTCACATTCGTTTCGTGCTTACTGGCGACTCATCAGTAGGAGCCGGTATTACGCCCTTTAACCACTATATATTTGGTAGAAGAATGTGGAATAATAGGACGGTACAATCTCCTATGAATAATAGGACGGTACAATCTCCTAAGAATAATAGGACGGTACAATCTCCACATTCTTCTACAGAATATATAGTGGTTAAAGGGCGTAAAACCGGCTCCTACTGATGAGTCGCCAGTAAGCACGAAACGAATGTGAATGAGATAATACTTTCCGTTCATGCTGCCTTTGGTTTAGCCTTCTGGTCACAACTGAACTAATTCGTTACTAGGTTCAAAAACCTAATCTGTACTGACATAATTACATATTAAGCATGGCTAAAATTAGGGAACCCGCTCACACACTTAAACACGCACAAACACACACACACACATATATGTATATATGTATATATATATATATATATATATATATATATATATATATGTGTGTGTGTGTGTGTGTGTGTCATTTTGAAAAGCTTGGCTTCGCGTTAAATAAATCATATTTATACATTTGTAGGCAATACTATTAAACAATCATTGATTGCGCAGGTGGGGGGTAACAATTATTTAAATCAAGTTTGCGAGCTTGAAGTAAACACCAATCCATTGTATTTAACCAGTCGTCGAACAACATAACAAAACTACCACTAGCCGCAACGCACTGACGCGTTTCGACCTTCCATGATCAGCATCAGAGTACGACGGCAAACTGACTATCGAGGATCAAACCGCATTGAATATATATGGAAATCAAATTTAGATATGCGGCTCTCACCCCTAGCAGTCCCGCATACATTGAACTTGACTGGAAATGTCGGCTGCACAATTTCTGTGCAGTCACGAACATTAACTGTTTGCAGCTTTCGCCACATATACATATATAGGCAATACAATTAACCAATCATTGTTTGCGCGTGTGGTGGTACGAATTCTTTAAATCAAGTTTGCGAGTTTGATGTAAACACCAATCCCATTTTATTTAACCAGTCGTCGAACAACATAACAAAACTACCGCCAGCCGCAACGCATTGAAAATATCAAATTTATCTTTTCATGTTTTATACTCTCAAGGGTATAACACTTTATTTGGAAAAATAAGAGTCGTTGTTTCCTCAGTTCCTGATGTAATACTTTTTGTTTAGCCTTAAAAAGTCATTGAAAAGTGATATATATCAATAGAACAATGAGCTGGATTCCATTTATCCACGATTTGCGTTCCTGGATGCTTGATTAGTACTCTCAGTTCCGCAATGGTCCGATTGATCTTCATTTCCAAATACGCGCTTATTTTGGCCACGTAGTGGCCAGGTGCTCCTTCGTTCCACCATTTCGAAGGCTTCCACGCCGTTCGTACTAACCACTGGAAATGAATGCTTAAATATTGTTTTACCTTGCGCTGCGCTGTTGATACTTGCTTTGTTTCCACATTTTGCTTGTGCGGAACACACAAAATGCGGAAGAAAGCACTGGAAATGAAGTGCCATCTTACCTTTGTGAGTATGAATAGTTTGGAAGCACTCGGAGTGATGAGACGAATCAGCACCTAGCCACCACTCAGCGCGTACCTGGAAATAAGGATCAATCAGAACATTGCGTAATTGAGAGTGCTAATCAAACACACACGGAAAAAGGTCGTGGATACGTTAAATATGGTGATCGCACTGCGCAACCATGAACAACAAATTTCCATAAGCTAGATTTTCAGAGGTACTGCAACATTTTTAGACACAATTCGTTGCATTTGTTGATAGATTTGTAAAGTTGGAGAATATAGATAATAAAGTATGCTTTAACTTAATAGGTCTGACCATTCGTTCCTAAATTTGAACAAATTGCATTGGTTTTAAAGGTGAGCTGCATGACTCTAAAGCAAATGTACGTGTAATTGATCCTTACTTAAAACCCTAGCTACTGCTGAAATTGTACCAAAGAAGAAACAAAACATGGTCCCGCGGAAGGATTTTATTTGCATACCTTATAGAATGTTTACGTTATAGCGACAATATATGATAAACTTATTTCCTACTAATTAAATCTCATAGCACTCCCCCAATCAGCTTGATGTGCGTCTTACAGTTATAGATTTGATTTGGCTAGTTGGTTCATCTTGTTGAAAGTAACACGTGCCATGTTAACAGCGTTAGTTGAAAACATAGAATTGCATACAAATTGGGTCCCAGTAGCTTTGGTCATACTCTGTGTGGACCTGAATGAAATAGTGGTTGCTTTTACCAAAAACCACAGTTTATATCTTACTGAAAAGTTTTTCAATAATGAAAATATACGGTATACCTGATCTCCGTTTTGACTAACGCAACTTTTATTGTTCCAGTAGTTTTTTTCCGAAATATTTCGGTTCAACTTATCGATAGCCTTCATCAGTCAGCTTATTCTTCATAAATTTAACAAATGAAAATAATGTTCAACTTGTGACGAATAAGCTGACTGGTGAAGGCTATCGATATGTTTAGCCGAAATTTTTCGGAAAAAGAAAACTATTGGATCAATGAAAGCTGTGTTAGTCAAAACTCAGATCAGGTAATTTGAATCCAGGTTCGCAAAAACAAACTTCATTCAAAATACGGTATTGTCGATGAATTGCATTTTCTGCTATTCACTGTTTATTTTATAAAGTCAACGCATAATTAATTGAAGCCGGATTTAATGTACACATTCACATATAACGTAATTGAACTCCAAATATAGCATGTTTTGCAAAAATGTAATATAGACCGTAAAATATATATAGGAATGTTGCCCCCGGGTTACAATACGAATGAGTTTGATCTAAATCGCAAGCATATTTAGTTTGAAATCCAAATATTTTATTCGAATGCAAACTTACATATCACAAGTTGATAGATAAGTTTGACAAATAACAACAATGTATAGTATGCATTTTCATACACAACATAACTAAGGCATAAACGGTAAATCAAATTTTACAGAAAGCCTTAAACATTTTGTATTATATTTTTTCGTAAAAAGATTTTCAGCATTGAAGGAGTGATGAGACCACTCATACAGTCAAAGCGAACAATTGCGCAAGCATAATGCTCAGTTGAGCATCCCATGTTATTAGCAGTCAGCTTTTGCTGAATTAAAATTATTTCTACACCACAATTCTGAAATCAATAGTTAGAATAATATCTTTGAGTGTCTATTTTAGGTCTGTATTTATCCGTCAGCTATGGTCTCCGAGATAATAATAATAATAATAATAATAATAATAATAATGAAACTTCTTATATAAGGTAAAAATAATGTAATAAATGGATAATATAATGTCTTATAGAAAATATTCATGGTTAACGGTTAGCAAAATGTCTTTTAAATAGGAAATTAAAAGGTGACGTGATAGAAGTATATATGGATTGACGGGTCTATTCATATATTTATTTAATCTATAGACATATATATGTATTAACATATAGGGTACATATACACATATTAATCTGTTTATACATATTAGCGTATTTGATAATTACTTATATATATATATATATATATATATATATATATATATATATATATATATATATATATATATGTATGTTTTTACATTTATATGTATTTATATTGGGTATCAGTAACGTTAATAAATGGATATTCAGAATATAAAATATTCATGTTTAACAGCTAGTAATTATTGTCTTTATATATATATATATATTATATATATATATATATATATATATAAGGAAGTTACGATATTAGGATTATATATAAAGATTTATTTTAATTTTATGGACATATATTTTTATGAAATTATGTCTATGAGTTGTCTGACTTCGCAGCGAGCTTACTATTAGTTTTGAAGACCATTAGTTTGTCCATACTATCTATTCCTTTCTCTCTTTATTCTTGACTGAAGCGTCGCTCGGACATTCACTCTCTTTCCATCTAGGTAACTTGCTGTCATATTTGAACTAATTTGTTACTAGGTACGCAATATCTCATACGCAATTGTATACATTAGAGTTCCCCGCTTAAGAGAAAACACAGTATTTGACATTCGAGTTTTTCGGTGTTGGTATTTCTAATTTTGATTACCGTGACATCGCAACAGTACAGTTATGTTCGATACTTTCTCTCTCCTCTACAACATTCTGCACATGAGATGACATTATTTTTTACCGGGAATTTGAGATAGCTGCAATTATATATAAGGATTGGTCTGCTAATTGCAGATAGATGCGGATATATATATATATATATATATATATATATATATATATATATATATATATATTTGAGTAGTGAGTGAGGATTTCCATGTGCGCTAGCTATGCATATATTGAGTTTAGTTACTGAGACAAATTCTTTGTTTAAAACCATTGGTGAGTCAATAAAATAAAATATAAATAGAACGGTTTCGGAACGAGGTTACCACATTTGCTAAAATCTGCTATTGTGAGTATTGTGCTGTGTATAGTGGCCTGATGATGGTGCTGGATGAAACGCACCGAAACGTTGCCAGTAAACAAAGATTTGATAGAACCGAATTTCCAATGGTTAGTATGAACGATGTTGAAGCCTTCGGAAGAAAGGGACGAATACACGCCCAGCCTGATCGAAGGCAAAACAGACACAGAAAAGGAAATTGTGATCAATCGGATCTTTGTGAAACTGTTGGTGCAAAGCTACAACCCGCGAACGCAAAACGCGGCATTGCAGAAGATTTATTTACAATTCTGACAGTATAGTTTAATGTACGGCCAGTCAGGCTGGGGATCATTCTTCAATGTCTCAAAGAAATGTTTTTAAAATTTGGTTTGCTTCTTTCATTTGTGGGTGTGTCACGTATATTAAATTTGACTCAATTGATCACTGCAAAATTTATCTTCAGTCGCACATGCCTAATATATGTAGTCACGACATACTATTTAAATTATTTAGACTATTCTTATTAAGTTTACTAATTAAAAATAAACACCAATTACATTTGATATTTACCAATTTTATGTTAGTAAGGTTACATATACTTATCTAGACGATATATGACATCACTCTGACCAGAAAAAGCAGTGAATAAAGAAGAATTTTGAACATCTTCGGTCTGTTTTAGTGTGATTAAACTTTAACTAACTTTTTCTATTATTGTATTATTAACCTAGGTGGTCCTTTCAAACAAAACACCGCTTTCTTTTCGTGATACATATAAATGAGTAATTTGACATCGTCGTTTACAAGCAAGCATTTTTACGGAAATCGGGCGCACACATTTACAAAGAATTTGCAACATTAAATTGAGTTGGTTAAATAAAAAAATTCTTTCAAATTTTTCATTTGTAACAGGTGTGCCAAAGGCAATCTTTTGCGTATTTCAATCTTTGCCTTATGTCTTCCATCATTCAATTCATTGCTCATTTAATCAACAATCCCGTTATCCATCGAATCGTTTTAACAGGAACACAAACTGATAAAACAAAGATCAATTCTATTGTGGTAACAAAAATAAGATAGCTCATTTCTGGTCACATACTATATAAAAAAAAATGTTTTGTCTGCCATATTTTAACCTAACAAATAAAATAAGCAATGTTTCAATCAAGGGAAAAACCTGAATCTGCATCAGTTTATTTGTTCTTCAGATTTTATCAATTTATTTATTTATAGAATTTCAATCAAGTTGAATTGATTTCTATAAAGAACTTTGCTTTCAAGAAAATTTCAGTCTGATGCCTTACTCATTCGTCCAACAAATTAAATTGGTATAATAGCTATCAATTTAATCACGTCAACCTTGACACAGGTAAAAATTGTGATATATTGGTAATACAATTCAAAAAACATTTATTGTGCGGGTAGTGGCTACAATTTTTAAAATCCAGCTGGCGAACTTGAAGTAAACACCAATCCCATTGTATTTAACCATTTGTTGAACAGCGCATCAAAACTGCCATCAGTCATACTTACTGACGCGTTTCGACCTTTCATAATCATCGTCAGAGTACAACGGTAAACTGATTAGCGAGGTTCAAACCATGCATATGTATATATATATATATATATATATATATATATATATATATATATATATATATATATATATACGTGAAGCACAATTAGATAGTACGTGTAACTGATGGTAGTTTTGGTAGGTTGTTCTACGACTGGTTAAATACAATGGGATTAGTGTTTACTTCAAGCTCGCCAACTTTATTTAAAGAATTATTGTGTTATCAGAACAAAGATGAGTAAATTTTTGTATCTACTGTTAGTTTTGACAATGAAACAAATACACTATGATCATCAGTTCCATTCGACTTATATGTTCAAAAAACTGCTCTTTGTGATTCTGAACTTAACTAATGTTAGAACGTTGACCTTAATTCAAACGAGGCTAATGCTTCCAGGTTAACATAACATCTGCAGCAAATTTCCCATTCTGCGCGGTTTTGCTTTGTTTTAAATAAAGGAAAAACTGCAATAAAAACTAAAAAACTATGGATTCTAATAATTTTGCAAATTTCTTCAAAAAAGTAGAACTCTGAATAAAGCTGTAGCTATGAAGCATACACCACCTACATTTACCTGTCCTTGAAAATATAAAATAAATGTAATATCGACCAAGACATAGAGTCCCAAAATCTCACTTACCATATATGTTATATATATATTTATATATCTTTTTTTTTTATATATATATATATATATATATATATATATATATTCAATGAAAATCTATCAGCAGGAATTTGTTTATATATATGTTGCCAATATAAAAAAAACTTTTAATCGGGTAGCAAAGCATATCATTCAATAGACCGGTTTCGTCCTTATTGAGAGCTCGTCAAGTACTACCCAGAATATGCTGCGTACGGGACTCGAACCTGGGCACATTAACTCTGCAGTCTGGAACTCAATCATCTGCGCTCCCGTGTTGCACAGTACACGCAATTTATAGTATTTTAACCATTTATGCTTCGGTTGAAGTTTTCTTCATGTGTAACCTATTTTGAATCTCTTAAGACATGAAATTATGACTAGCCGACCACGAGAAAAAATTTTCAATTCAAGTTTAATAGCCGGAATTTAATTTGAGTCCCATCCGCAGCAAATTCTAGACGGTACTTGACAAATCACAATGCAGATTATATATATATATATATATATATATATATATATATATTTTTTTAACCAAAATCAAGCCATTAACTACCATTTGATTGTATCTTCTCCAATTGAAATTATTCATGTTTTATGGTGGAAGAGCAGGGTTGGCTAGATAGAGAGATTCTGAATAGATTCCGTTTAAAGAAAGGCTACGAAAATCACAGCAGATATAAAAGAATTACCTCCGTGTAGTATGCTGTACGAGTTTTGCAATGTATAGTACTTGACCCCATGTGTCTATTTTGTGTCCAGTTTGCGACAATTTGTTGACAGATTGTGACTAATTCACGAAAAGAACCAAAACCGGTCGGCTGAATGAATTTCTTTTGCCTCTAATGCATGGCTTAATTTATACTAGTGATATATATATATATATATATATATATATATAATCAAATTCATGTCATTAGATTTTAATTTAATACCCTCACCAAGTAGCGTATTGTTTGTGGTATTATAACAGATCGGGAGTGGCTAATTAAAATTTTATTACAAATAGGTCAGATTCGAACGCAAAGATTACCAAAACACATATGTTGTTATATGATTTAAAATTGCTTGCATTGTGCGGAAATTTGGTAAAGTGTATTGAGTCTCAGTATCTGAACAAAATATGCCCTAGTTTTGGTCCCGTCTAGGGCAAATTCGGGACGGTACTCGAGAAGTTCCCAAAAAAGGATAAACCAGTCTACCGAATTAATTGCCTTTACTTCCCGATGCAATCCTTTGTTTATATTGACAAAGTATATATATAACTGTTTATAGTCGAATTTTATTTTATATCTGTTGTGAGTATAAAATTTATATTTGTACGGTAAAATATGGAAATCATCAAATAAAACTTTTCCGCTCAAGGAATTTCCAGAACCGTCGCGACCAAGGCTCGAACCGAAGCACATTTGTTACGGAGTTTTGAGACTTACCCTCTGCGTAACTGAAGCCGTGCAATACGTACAATTTTATCATATACAACTTACGACGATATTTTCTATTTGGTCTCTTCAGTTTTGTTTTTATAGATTGTACATCATGCCACCTTTGAAAGATTTATTGATTTAGAGGCTTGTGGTATTATTATATGATATATATATATATATATTCTTGCTGGCAATATAAATTTGAAATTGCTTTATAGAGCAAATTAAATTCATTATATATATGCGTGTTATTTTGTTATTGGCCCTGGATCAAGAACTTGCCAGAATTGCTAAGACCAGACATCGTAGCACAGCACATTTGCTTCAGTTTCTTGCAACTGATTCACTGCAATTTAACAGCCTTTGCGCTGCATGCATTTTTCAGTTATATGCCGACTGTCGATTATTGATCAGTCTTCTATTTAGTTAGTGCCCATATTTGCTTTGCTTCGACTTAAAGTTAAATTTAGACACTCTCAATCAATCATTAGAGTACAGACACCAAACCATCTAGGCACATCTTAATGAACTAATTTTTTTGTAGCATGATTTTGCAACTAACTTATATCAGCATAAACACAACGTTGCATTTGACTATTAAAGCAATTCAGTATGTAGCCGATTTCTACCTTATTCAGAATAAATATTGAGTACTTGTCAAAATTGCGAAGGCCGGGGCTCAAAACGAAACATATTTTGCTTCAGAGCCCTTCAACTAATCCATTATACCACCCAAGTCACGCGCCAATGCGATTTGAATTTATATAACGATCTACGTTTGCCTGGCCTCTCCATCCGTTTAAGCCAAATTGACATCGCTTTTGATTAAATAATCAAACCGACCACCCGCGATCTGTCATATGAGAACAGACTCCATGCTACCTGGGGTGTTAATATTAAATTGAAATATAATTGAGCACAGGCAAACACAAATGAGATGTGTTTATCTAGTGACAAGTCAGTACTAGTTACAAAATCAATCAACAAGTATGCACTAAACTACATGAAGTTAATTTTTACTTGATATTTTAGTTGTCAAAAATTATAATGATTAGCGGTGCTATGAGAAAGATAATTCAAAAATGAATGCCGAAATATCGGCTTGTAAAAACATTGACGTGATTACGACGGCACTTTTCGCAAACAATGAAAATTTAATCGTGAAATATCGTTTCTGCAGATAATGTGCTTATAAGAAATCTTTAAGTAGACCGATTTAATCATTATTTGGAACTGAAATAGGCTTCAAATGAAAGAGAAATTAACCCTCAAATATAAATTGTTAGATTATGAGAAAAATGCATGCAGTGTATGGCGTGAGTTTCAAGACTGACACAAATGTGCTCCGAATACCGCTTTGGTCGCAGCAATTCGGGCAAGTATGCGATGAGTGCTCAATAGGGACGACACCGGTCTTCTAGAAGAATTGCATTTAAAATCTTAGACAACTTCTAATTTATATGGACAATATACTTCTAATAAAATCCTGCCGCAGTAATTTGATTCAAAGTTACCTTGCCGTAAGACAGGTTGCATGTTCTATTACGGCAGATCGTGGGTGGCCAACTGGCACTTTATACCCAACGCGTTGCAAAAAAATATGCCATACCCGTAGTGAACACTGAACAAAAGAAAAAAACATTTTGTATTACACAAAGATGCATGTCGTGCTCGATACATATGGCGTCCGTTTATGAGTTTGAAGAAAGAAGCGAAGGTGCCGCAGTTCGAGTCACGCTCGCGGAAATTCTGGCCACTTGATGAATTTCATTTTCTGCCTTTTAAATATTTAATTTACATTTAGAATCTGAAATATATATATATATATATATATATATATATATATATATGTGTGTGTGTGTGTGTGTGTATATGCACAAAAATTCTATTCAGAACATGAATCGTAGGAAGTACACAGTTACAAGAATAAATTCTTCGAGCAAACAGGAATTTAACTAATTTCAGAGAAGTAAAATTGCGGCTTTGGTGAAGTCATCCAAAGAAACAATAGTAAATTATGTAACCTAACTTTTCAATTATGTTATAAGAGAGCATTTCGATCCAGTATAGGAAAACTAAGATCTGTGCGAATCATAAAAATTAACCTCAACAAATTATGCTAAAATAGTCGAGTAATTAGTATCACCTTTGTTGAAATATGATCAGAGGAATATGCCAATGCTAGCATGAGCACAATGTGTAACTTCAGCTAATCATGCGTTTCGTGCTTGCTGGCCACTGATCAGTAGGAGTTGGTATTATGTTCAAATCACACTTGATAATTTATTTCAAAGTGTTGCAGGTGTGTATGTGCATTGGAACAGTAAATTCATTGGCAATGCGACCTCGAAGCCAACTCACGATACGAATAATATGCACGACACCAATAAATGGTACAGAAACCGTGATTTAAAAAAATTGAGAATAACTAGTAATGCTGTGCACCTGCTACTACAGACAATCCTTTTACTCTAGTGCCGATCAATAAAGCTTTTGTTAACATATTTTTCAAAAGACACAAAGCTCTGCAATTAGATACGATAGACTGGCTGCCTTCTTCCATCCAATCACAAATATTCTGAAAACTATCGTATATGAGCTAAAGAAAGTATATTGGAAACATGAAGAAGTTTACAGACACACTAAATTCTCATCGTTCAGTCTATTAGCTTATTCGCCGTAAAATTGCATTAGCGAGGAAGTCCAAAATATTTCAAGCACTTAAGATTACGGAAATAAGGGCTGCGTAACGTTATATATAAATCCTAAGCAGAGGAAGACATCAAACAATCATTGATTGTGCGGGTGGTAGAAACAATTCTTTAAATCAAGTTTGCGAGCTTGAAATAAGCATCAATCCCATTATATTTAACCAGTCGTCGAACAAAATAATGCGACTGGCGGTAGTTTTGCTACGTTATTTGACGACTCATTAAATACAATGGGATTGGTGTTTACTAGAAGCTCGCAAACTTGATTTAAAGAACAGAAGAAGACATATATGAAGGTTTTCTGAAAATACAGAAATTGCCTTGCATAAATATATAAAATTATCATTGCCACATTATTCAGTTTAGTTAATCAAAATTGTCACTACTGCAAACCTAAGTGCAAATTGCGCTACATCATCTACAACACTAACAGTTTCTAGTTTATATGCATCCAACACCAATTTATAATAATAATAATAATAATAATAATAATAATAATATTATTATTATTATTATTATTATTATTATTATTAATAGCAGATCCATTCACCGATTAAATGTTAATGGCAAAATCAATATGAATTCCGGAAGTAAACGAATATTAAACCAGAACAAAGTCATAATTGTTTCAGTAGATAATCAGTCAAATTCATTATCCAAATCAATCGGTTTTCAGGACAAAGCGATGTGAACGTGTAAGAGATCAGAGCTAGAGAAAATCAAACAACAACTTAGGCAGTCAATGTTGGACAACTGCCGAAATATGACATAATAGTTAGCATAACGATTTAGCATCAAGCTATGGAACAAACAATGTTGTTTAAATAAGCCCATGCTAGCTGCAAAGCAAACAACACTCATGAACAAATTGTACAATGTATGGTTAGTAAACAACGCCACAAACATCAGTACCTCTAAACGACAAAAGGTCACAATTGAGGTGGCGCGCAGAATAAGTGCTAGCAACTATACAAGGCAATCGAAAGCCACACGTAATGACGCGTTTCAAAATTTCATGATCCTCATCATAGCACGACAGCGAACTGTCTAACAACGATCCGATTGTTATGTGCATATATCAAAAAGCCAAATTACATATACAGCTCTCACCTATATTAATCGCGCATACATTGTACTTGACTGAAATTTTCGGCAGCACAATTTCTATACAGTCACGAGCATTAATTTTTTTCAGCCTTCACCCAATATATATATATATATATATATATATATATATATATATATATTGGACGTAAAAAGAAGCATATTGATCAATGAATGGCGCCGTTAGGAAAATCACCTATTTCCGTTGATATATTGGAAACTGGGCGCCCAGTCAATTTCGCCAATTTCTCAATTCTATTCAAAGCGAAATCAGACAAATTATATATATATATATATATATATATATATATATATATATATATATATATATAAATATATAATATATATATATATATAAACCCATTATATACAAAATAAACACATGACCTAAATTTTTAAAAGTTTCATGAACATGATATTCTAATCGACTGGCCACAAATCACAACATCCAACAACAATTCACAAGCACCCAGGCAAGGCCAAATACCCTCTCGACCAGACTCAAAAATCATTCGATCGAATTGGCAACGAACTGAATGCGAAAAACAGCTTCACGTGCAGCGACATAAATTTCAAAACATTATGAGCATTCAACACTGCAATCTGCACACACAGAACAAAATTGAGGAACTAGACGAAACGAAAGACAACACGCTAGAGAATAACATTCGTACACGTAACAGCCAACAATGTGAGCAGGTGGTTAACTCTCAATCCATCCATAAAGAAATGACCAGATCTCAGACATCACTTTACCATACAGCGAGAAATATCTTTACACGCAAACGTACACACAAACACACCCATACGAATTTACACATTACTGATCAATCCAAACAAGAAATAGAATTAAAACCGTGTCAGACTAGTTACCGCCCACATAACCAAATGAAAATCCAAGTTTTATATGAATGAAAGATTGCAATGTGAAGTTTAGTAGTTTTGAAACAAATGGTCATTATCCACTTTGTTATTAATGTTTTTATTCCTAATAAGAATTTATATATATATATATATATATATATATATATATATATATATATATATATATGTATATATTCGATAAATAGCAATGCGATATGACTATGGAATATATTAAATGTACGCTGTCAAGTTGCCTTAAAATTGGAGACTAACAATGGAGCATGAAATGCACATTGTTCATTCTAACCACTGGAAATGAGGTAGGCAGCCAATCAACCAAGTTCAGATGGTACCGCATTTCCAGTGGCTAGTATGAACGATGATGATGCCTTCGGAGGAAAGGAATGAATCAGCACCTTGCCGTAACGAAGACGAACTCGATGCGTACTTGGAAATGGGGATCAATCGGGCTCTTGTAAAACTTATAGTGCAAAGCGATTACCTACGAATGCAAATCGTGGAGAATCAAGTATTCACCAGTGTTTGAGTTTGATTGGGAACTGACCTGTGAGCGTGTAGTGGTGTTCGTTTGTGTGCCGAAGGAGAAATGCTCAAAATTTGATAGCTAATCTAATTTTGATTTTCCGTTTAGCCAGGCCTTCACTATTTTGTTTATTAAATGCACGAATGTTTATTTTCTTTTGAACTTTTACTCATAATGAGACTGATTTGCATTTGCATGCGTACTGGTAACAGTGAAGGATGTGTAGATATGATTACTAATCACGTTTCTAGTAGTGCAGTATTGATTTTAGATTGCGTTAATTCGAATGTCGTTTGTATGGTCGCTTCTAATTCAATTTTGTGACAGTCTGGTCGAATATTTGATGAGGCTAATTCAAATCACGGCCTGATTTGATTACATGCTGAAATGTTTTAGGTCAGATGCCTTTTGACTGAACTATAGATTTCTGTATATATTTATTAATTTTTTTTGACGAAAAATTTCTTAATTAAACGTGTGCCTCTTATCGAATATACGCACAGGAGTACTCGCCCCAATGACATGAAATTTCCTGTGTTACACCAATTTATGCTTTTTTCATTCATTGATTCATTCGGATGGATCCTTGGGAAGTAATAGCATGGAGTACAAACTCTACCAACGTCTGAGTCGACGAGCCGAAAAATCGAATAATACTCCAATCAAGACATTCTGCGTTGCTAACAATTAGCATATTAAAAATGTTTCACAATTGCTGAAAGCAGAGTGCAAAAAGTAAAATTAATTATATAGCAAAAATAGGAAAATACAATAGAAGAACCACAATTCACACATGAAAGAGAAACGAGATTCCAATCTTTAATTAGTGACATAATGCGTAGGAGCCACGTCAGCATTTCACCATGTCCATTATCTAGTCGACAAGTAATTAGCCCTATACTACTCGTACAACAGCTGCAAATAAATATTACAACCTTAAATCTTGCCAACTTTCTTAGCCGAATGTCCCTCGTAAATACTGATTTAGGAAAGTTAGTTTAAAAAATAGGTATGTCATGTGCAAAAATGGAATTGGCATTTATCACTTTAGTTTTAATTTGATGAGTGGCACACGTGCAGCTAGTTGTATCTAACTGATTACTTATCAGTTCTACACAAATACACACAAAAGCGTGGTGTATGCTTATCTAGTGAATCCTCAGATGCTTCTAGATCACTATAATTTAACTTGGATGAATGTACACGTGCATTAAATGATTGCTGCTCAGTACAAAACAAAAGAGACCACAAACAGAAGGGTAAGACTTCTATTTATCTAGTTAATCTTCCGAACGTGTCATTAGATTCTTTAAATCAAGTTTGCGAGCTTGAAGTAAACACCAATCCCACTGTGTTGAACCAGTCGTCGAACAAATTGGCAAAACTATTGTCAGTCACACGTACAGACGCCTTGCGACTTTCATGAACATCATCAGAGTACAACGACAAACTGACTAGCGAAGATCTAATCGCAAGGCATATATATGGAAGGCAAAATTAAACATGCGCCGAGGAACTGTATAAGATTAAATGTAAAAAACGTTATGTATATCACATTTTGTACTCCAAGAATAACGTGGCGTATAGCAAATATCATGATTGGATGTATTGGTCACTTTGTTTCGCAAATAATTTTGTTTCCATGTCCGTTTTAATTGTTGGAGTCAAACCACGCCTCGGAATATTGTTTTCCGTCTTTTTGACAAAATTTCTGCATATTTATGCATTTGCAGACATATAAAATAGAGAATGATAGCAGGATTGCATTATAAACATTTTGGCGGTATAAACCAAACACACTGTGAGATATCAAATTCACCTAATTTACAAGGCTAATTACCTACTTAATGAGCGCTCATCAGAAGTATCCTTAATAGCCGTGTAGGAATTGAACTTCGACGCATTTGGCTCAGAATCATGAAGTTCGTCTCTTAAGCCACGAAAGCCACACATTGAAGGCATTCTCACTATTATGCCAACCTCCCATTTTTGGTCAGTCCTTAATTCATGTTGATCCGTGTTGGCATCGCTTTTAACTTAAAATTCCATCTATTCACTTCCAATACGCTATTATATAACATTTGTCACTTGTGAAGTGACATTAAATAAAATTAATTAGGCAGGATTCTATTATAAATATACTGTTAGTTTAAGCGAAACAATAAAGAAGTTAGCAAATGCTGCTAATCTGTTTAATCAATAAGGACTTTACCAAGCAGATCTGAAATGTATTTATAATTGCTGTTAACCGAATAAAATAAATGGGGATATAATTAAAATTTGCATACAAAACGTGACATTTCACTTAAAAGAAACGAATTTCCGAACTCTGAACTGGATGCGTTCGATCATGCGTTTGATATCTAGCCACGGGTATTATGGTTTCAAAATGTATCTACATTGGCCGGAAGTAGTTTAGTAGATGGGTCTCATTTGCTATTATATGCCAAACTTTCTTTATGAAATTATATGCTTGCATATATTTATTTAATTTATATATTTTCTAGTTTATGGCAATACAGGGACAACGTTATAGCTAATTGCCTATCTTTTTAGCTAGGCAATGTTCATTGTACCACAACTAATTGTTACAATTTGGCTTTTATGCAACTATATATATACTGATATGAATAAAGCCAACGCCACATGCATATTTTGTGTTCATAAACAAAGTATGTGTGCATTAAATGTATCTTAAATTAATTACTACAGCTGAAATAGATTTACCATAGCTGTTAGATAAAAATGATTATAGATAGTTTAAATGTGAAACGTTAAAGTAAATCGCGGCAAAATAGTGTACCAGAAATTCTGTTATGTGTTTTAAAGTATGCTGCGTTACCAATTAAACGTGGACTAAATAAATTATGCGCATAGCCGATCAAATCGTCAGAAAGATATGTACACTGCGAATTTAATAGTTCTATGTCGAAAGTAATTATTATAAATGAGGATAAAGCACGATAGAAACAAGAAAGCAAATAAATTACATGATTTTAACTTTTTGGATATTAAATTTATTTGCGAGCAGGTGGATTAATAGATTTAACTAAATATTCAACAAATTCATTAGTCCGTTCAGCTAATTAAAAAGCAAATTGAAATTTAAATATTTGCCCAGATTATAAAATTGCGAAATGTGATAACTGATATCGATCAAGGCCAGAGTGTAGGGATTTGCTGGAGTAACTGTTATTCAAAAATAGTTGTAATTATCCTTTTTGTTGAATTTAAGCATATACTGCAATCCATCGTATTGGTACAATATAACATTTGGTACTATTATTTTGGAATCGGGTACTGACACGACAGCCATAGTATTGTTCAGTATATATATCATATATAGTGAGTTGGCTTTGAAGTCACAATGTCGAAGATTTTGTATGAAGTTAACATCACTACTGCAGGTTTACACATTCGCATAGGAAATTGTAACGTCCCATTTTCCCACATTCAACACCAAAACATATATTGAGTATAGGAGTAGTCCGGGCTCCTACTGATGAGTTGCCAGTAAGCACGAAACGAATGTGTATGAGATTATACATACCGTTCATTCTGCATTCGGTAAATCCTTCTGAACTTATTTGAACTAATCTGTTAGTAGGTGCGCAACACCTAATACACAATTGCAGGCATATACGTCTGTGTGAGTAAATCGAAATATAAGACAAGAAACGCTTCATCACTTATATGGTGTTCAATATCGCTTTAGCATTCCTTGTACTATTTTTTACTTCATATACTACGAACCATTTATCTAAAACAATTATAAATACCATGTATTAGTATTTAACTAAGAATGTTCATAAAATACCAGAAAGCTATAATTTACTGTATTTCACGTTTTTCCATCGGGTTTCACTGTATTTCTTGTTGACGTCAAATTCAGGACAATACTTGACGAAACCACAATAAGGACGAAACCGGGTCTACTACACAAATTATATTTTTTACGTTAGGAAATGCTTAGTTTATGTTGACAATTACACATATAATCAAAATTCTGCCGTCAGTATAAATTCACTAAATAACAAGGTTTGCTGTTGTGTAATGTGTCAATGTGTGTCTATGTTAAATTCGGGAAAGTACTTAAAGAATTCACGATAATGGCAAAACCGGTCGGCGGGATGAATTTTCTTTACTGTCTGTTGCAATGTTTAAATTATACTGACAATATAAATATAATCACATTAGATTTCAAATCAATAAAATTTCGCCAAGTGGCATTGGTATATGTGTTATAATCACAGACCGAGAATTGCTATTTAGAAATTATTATTTTAATAGTTTCCTAGTAGTTCCGCCTTTATGAAGTGCTAACCAGAAAATTTAAATTGTTATATGACGTCAAATTATGCGCGGTGAATAGACTCACGGATCCGAGGTAGACATGGTTCTGTTCGAGTCCCATCCGCGGTAAATTTGGTACGGTACTTGAAGGGTTCTAAATAAGGACGAAACCGGTCTACTGGATGAATTGTCTTTGCCACCCGAAGCAATGTTAATGCAAAAAAATTATATATGCATATATGCAAATATATATTCTGCCATCATTTTCGTTTTTCACATGCAAACCTTTAATATGCACGACCTGTCATACTAAAGCTGTAAGTAGATAACGTCAAATCGATCAAATAAAGTAAATTGGACTTTTGTAAACTAGCTTTAACATATTAAAGGATAAAATCGTAAAATTTCCTGAAATAGTTGATTCGCGTTATGTTTTATTTAAAAGTAAGCGTGAAAAAAGACTGCATCTCTAGGCATTTATTAAATCAAATCAGGCTTATGATAAAGGACACATCTGTTTATTTTTATCCCATCATAAATGTTTAAATATAAATAGATATTTTATGAAAAGGGTTATTGAATAAGCGATAGTTTGTTCATACTGTTTTAACGAAGCACATTATTTCACTTAGACATTACAAAATAAGATCTAGTCTTTTGTTATAATTGTCGTGAGCATCCGATTTGTTTCGTGTTTAAAAGCTAGCATGATTTTGAATTTAGTTTCTATTCATTTTCATTAGCCCTACATGTTGACCTATGAGTGTGTGTGGAATTTATTATGCGAACAAGGCGAAATAGCATACAACTCTCCGGGGGAAAATTTTGGAAACGTAACAGCCAACAAGGCTAGAATTTGTTTAACTCTCAATCCATCAATACAAAAATGACCAGATCTTAGAAATCACTCAGCAATACAACGAGAATCACCCCTACACGCACACAAAAACATACAGACACATACGCATATACACTTAAAAATCAGCCCAATCAAGAAAGAGAAGTAAAACCAAAAGTCAGACTAGTTTCTTGGTAAAGAAAGAAAACTACTGGAAAAAGAATAACTGCGTTAATCAAAACGTAGATCAGGTACAAGTAAGATTATTTGCCACTCTCATAATTAAATGAAAATCGAGGATGTATATAGATGATATATATATAAATATATATATATATATATATATATATCAAAAAACAACAAGCACCTGACCTTAATATTCAAAAGTTTCATCAACATGATATTCTTATCGACTGGCCAAAATAACAAAATTCAACAACAATCTACTAGTATCCAGTCAAGAACAAACAGGCCCTCGACTAGAATCAACAAACATACAATCGGATTGGCAACAAACTGAAGTGGAAATAACAGAGGCGCATACGGTGACAGAAGTTTCCAAACAATATGAGCGTTTAACACTGCAATCCACACTGGCGCTGTTACCATGTGGAAAATGATAAATTTGCGCAACAAGGTGAAACGATCAACTACACTGGGAAAAATAGCACTTCGTATATGTAACAGTGAACAATGCGCACAAATGGTTAATTCTCAAGCCATCAAAACATATATATATATATATATATATATTTACACTGGAAACACTAGTTAGAAATTTCGTTCGAAAGCAATAAGAAGTAGAATCAACCTGAAGGAAATACTGATGAAAAAGCACAAGAAGACATATAACATTAAATAGAATGCAGTTCAGGGTATAAGCCGCGTAGTAAATGAGATTCTCGGCTCTGTACTTCATACTCTGGAGTTCAAATCACGACGGTGACAATTATGGCTTCTACTGATATGCGCGTAACAGGAACGAAACCGATATGGTGTAATAATTGAATTTTTCATAGTATGCAAATGCTTGTTTGATAAACGACATGTGACACAAACTCGGCGTTAAACCCGTATCTTTTTCGAATTAAAATAAAATGTCTTGAGAAAATTATATACATATGTTTATTACGTATTAAATGTATGTAGTCGGATTTTGAGTTTCATTCATATTAATTTACGGCATTCTCATAGGTACTTTATTTGTTAATATATGTGTTCACTTGTGAATGTGTGGGAAATTTTGTTAAAAAATATAAATTGAATGCAAAATTAGTCTGGTATTCACAAAATCAATCAAATAAAAACCTTAAAACTTATAAATGAAGAAATATATATTTATGTTGTAAAGTATTCATGAAACAAATCAATCAATTTATCTGCAATATTTCTACATTTAATTGTAAAATGGTGTTTAACCAAAAATAATTTAAAAGATGCAAACAATTTCAATATAAATTATCATTTCAGTCTATAATCAATCACATAATTATATATATATATATATATATATATATATATATATATATATATATATATATATATATTCATTATACCTGCTCTTGTGTGCAAAAACAAAAAGAAATTTTATCAGATATAAGAAATATTTCTTTCGCATTGTCTTCTCAAGTATCTACTAATGAACATATCTTTATATATAAATTGGAAAACAAAACAAGATAGAAATATGTGAACATAGAGAGAGTGTGAAAAACAGAAACCAATCAAATTGCGTGCGTCACATCCAGTTCAAGCTCAATGCTTGTACGTGCTTCTTCTGCTTACATAAATCCGGCTGCAATTTGTTTATCCATTAGGCTTCGTATGTGGCTATCTGATAAAATTTCTTTTTGTTTTTGCACACAGGAAGGGTACAATGAATTTTATTATAGCTCGCATTTCAAAAGATAATATATATATATATATATATATATATATATATATATATATATATATATTGGCGGTATAAACTTAACATTGCCCAAGATGACAATTTAAATTAATAAATAGGACTTGTTTAGCCTATAATTGAAATTTATCACTAATTGCCTTATTTGGTGTTTACTAAAAACGTAAGTACATATATAAAAAGCTAATCCATAGGCAAAAACTATATATTCACTTATTCATTTAAATAATGTAGCTAACAGATACGCGTGCCAAATAAGAATAAAACGTGTCTAGTACATTCCCTAAATCAAGTTTTCGAGATTGATGCAAACAACAATCCCATTGTATTTAACCAGTCGTCGGACAACATAGCAAAACTACCGCCAGTCGCACGCACTGACGCGTTTCGACCTTTCATGATCATCATCAGAGTACGACGGCAAACTGACTATCGAGGATCAAACCGCATTGACTGCGACTGACCGTAGTTTTGTCATGTTGCCCGACGACTGGTTAAATACAATGGGATTGGTGTTTGCTTCAAGCTCACAAACTTGATTTAAAGAATTGTTACCACCGCCCGCGCAATTAATTATTGTTAAAGTGTCTTATAGATTTTTCCCATTTCTTAAGTCATTCAATTTTTATTTTAAAAGATTGCAAATAAATCAAAACTTTCCTGCGATAATACTTTAGTTCTATAAAAGCTCGCTATGTGGCAATTGCTTATTGAAAATTCAAGAAAACAACTACATCCACCAGCAAAAATGTGAAATAAAGACTTCCCAGAAGCATAAGATTGTGAAACACAAAACGCACCAAGTAACAAATTGTTTCAAATATGACCATAAGGATAAACCAAACACAACAAGAACTGAAAGTATAATCTCATGCACATTCGTTTAGTGCTTACTGGCGATTCATCAGTAGGAGCCGGTATTACGCCCTATAACCACTATATATTTGGGTGAATTGTGTGAGATAATAGGACGATACAATCTCCTAGACGAATGTCTAAACCTGCGGTAGTGAAGCTTACATCATATAAAGTCCTCGACAATGCGTCTTTAACGCTAAGTCACTATATATAATATATATACCGAGTCTATAGAGGATATCAACACTATGGCTATTGTACCAGTACCCGACACCAACCTTATAGTATCGAAAAGGTACATGGCACTAACACGATGGATTTCAATGTTTGCTATAGTTCACAAAAATTGAGAACTAAATCTAATTCTGAACACCTTTTTCTCCAGTAAATCCATACACTCTGGCCATACCTATAGCATTCTTTGAAATCCATCATGTTGGTATCATGTACCGATTGGTAACCATACTGGTAGTGCCATGTACATTTTCGGTACAATAATTTTGGTATCGGGTACTAACACAATAGCCATAGTGTTGGTATCCTTTATAGACTCAGTATATATATATATATATATATATATATATATATATATATATATATATATATATATATATATATATAAAGTGAGTAAGCGTTGATGTCGCATTGTCGAGACTTTATATATTGTTAGTTTCCCTGCTGCAGGTTTACACATTTGTCTAGGAGATTGTACCGTCCTATTTTCCCACATTCCTCATTCGAATATATAGTGGGTAAAGGCGTAATGCCGGCTCCTAATGATGAGTCACCAGTAAGCACAAAACGAATGTGCAGATGAGATTATACTTTCCGTTCATTCTGTCTTTGGTTTATCCTTCTGGTCACAATTGAACTAATTTTTTACTAGGTTCGCAACACATAATACATAAATGCAACAATGCGAACAGTTGGTTAACTCACAATCCATCAATACAAGAATGACCAGATCACAGACATCACTTTGCAATACAACGAGAAAGACCCCTACACGCAAACAGGCACACACAGACATATACCCATATACATTTCCTAATCAGCCCATAAAAGAAATAAATGTAAAACCGAGTCAGACAAATTGCCAACCCCATAATAAAATGAAAACCTAGGAAGTATATAAATGAAGGAATATAAAAGGATGTTTGGTAGTTTCGAAATAAATGGCCATTGTCCACTTTGTTATGAATGTTTTTTTTTCTTTTTAATAAGGAACATACAGTGTAATTTTCGTAGATAATATACATTATACATATATAAATATATATATATATATATATATATATATATATATATATATTATTATTTATTTAAAGTTGTTGACATAACCTGAACATATTTAAAATTTTCAAACGCAATCAATCAATGAGGCCAGTTTCGGTCTTATTAAGTATTTATCAGAAATGCCACGGTGGAGAACTGAACAGGGGGGGGCTTTCGATCAGACCCGCTCAGCCGATTGCTTCCGCCAAGGAAGCCGTACATGAAACTGTGTTTATCAAACTGTTAAATCGACAATCGCTTGTCTTTATCCCTTATTATTATAAACTTTAGCATTAAATTTTCATTCTTTCTACATTTGTTTCTTCCAATTGTCTTTGATCCTCTTCAAAATATATTGTTGGTATTTGGCGTAATATCGGCTCCAAGTGATAAGTCGCCAGTATGCACGAAATGAATGTGCACATGAGAGTATACCTTCCGCTCATACTGACGTTGTTTTGTCCTTATTGTCTTATTTTAACTATTTTTTAACCACCAGCTAATGCACAATTGCATAAATATTAGGTCTCCGCAACTAATAGTATGTAATTCTTCTCACATCTTTAAAAATGAAATCAACAAAGTTTGTACTAAAGAGCCTAAATCAATTGTTTGAGTACAAATGTTTAGCAAACTTGTTACAATCGTATTTCAAACGAAGAGTTTCTACAATATATTAAGTTACCAATATCTGTGTACCCACTTCGACTAGCAATATATCTTTTGTGAAAAACTGGTCAGAGTTTGTAAGGACCAACATTTGTATTTAAAGTTTTTGCTGACTGCTAACTTGTTTGTCACACAAACCAAAAGAAGATTGCAACAAATTTTATGCAAGTTTAAATTGGCAGTACAAATTTCTGTAAATTTTCTATTTTAATTGCGCAAAATAATAAGGATAAAATATTAAAGTTATTCAAATAGCGACTATTCAGTTTTTATAGGATAAATTAGATGAACAATCGTACAAATTATGATAACCTCGTGACTAGTAGAAAGATTTTTTCTTTTAAGATAATAAACAAATTATACATGCATATTTTTTCATGTCTAGTATGGAATAATGAACAAAATTTATTTCGACTAATTGAAAGCTCGACTGTATTTTATTTAGCAAACGATGCATTAAGGAAAAGTTACCAATAATGAGTATGTTCTGTGTATGGTAGGTATTTTAAATGATAAAACTTATTTAAAAAAGCAATAAAGTTGCTTAAATTGGTTGACACAAATTTTTGCATCGGAAATATTTTTGTTTACTCAGAGGAAAGTTCGTCGTCCAAAAAAAACAGGCCATTGCATAAATGAAATATAATTATCTTCACAAATCTGTACCAATCGCCAAATGTTCAAATTGAGTTCTATTTTAGATATTTTTGAAGGATTGCGGAGTACGGGCGTCGTAGTGAAGCATGTCATGATTTTCCATCGTGGGTTGTCGCTTTCTACTATCAGTTTCCCAAGGATTCAACGGATTCTCATTTCTAAGTACGTATTGATTTCGTCTTCTTTGTGGCTGGGTGGTGAATCGACTTCCGAAGGCTTCAACGTCGTGCATACTAACCACCGGGAATGGGATACGATCGAATCTTAGTTGACTGGCAACATTTCGATAAGGAGTTTTTCACATCATCATCAGGCCTCTAAACACACACACACACACACACACACAGTACAATGCTCGGAACGAGGTTAACACATCTTTTTATAACTGCCATTGTGAGCATTGTACTTTGTGTTTGTGAGATTAGAAGCCTGATGATGATTAGGGAAACTCCATATCGAAACGTTGCCAGTCAGCGATGATCAGATCGTAACTTATTTCCATTGGTTAGTATGAGCGATGTTGAAGTCTTCGGAGGTCAAATAAGTACACATCCACAACGAAGACGAATTCAATGCGAACTTAGAAATGCAGATTAATCGGATTTTTCCAAAACGGATATGGCAAAGTGACAACCAACGATCGCAAATCGTGACGTGCTTTCGTTCAACTTTACGGCTGGGTAGCAATGCTTCTTATAATTACTTTTAAATATAATAGCCCTATGAACACCATTCAGAATATTATTTAGCACGCATCAAATAATTTGGTATATTTGCTCTACACTTTTAACTTGATCAATTAAAAAAAACTAACTAACTTTTTATGTAAAATTAAACGTCTTATCTCAAATATTTAGTCCTCTCTCATGCGCAAATTTTTAACTGGGGACATTAAATTGCGTCAGCACGTTTGGCTAATGGTAGTTTTTCTATGGTGTGCGACTGATTATAAAATAAAAGTAGTGTACTATTAAAGGATCCAATTTTTTCACTATAGCATATGTATATTACCAATTAGTATGATTCCTTCCTTTATTTGAGCGAAAAGAGATTAATTAACAGCCAATCTATACCGCATAATTGCTAAACGTTAAACAATATTGACTTCTGTAAGTTGCAGCAACTTCAGATTAGTAAGACGCGTCGATCAATAAAAACAAGCAAACCCAATGTTATCAAATTTTAGGATAATTACAATTAGCAATTTTATTCCACCGTAAAATGTAATTTAATTTGAATATTTGGCGGATGGGACAGATTTGTAAGGAAAATGAAATTTATCTTGTCAATGGCCTACTTTTTGGACAAAATGCTTTTACATGTGTTGACAGAACTGCTTCACATGCTCAAATTTATACTAACAATTTCATGCAACTTATAATTTAGATGTAATATTTCAGAGTGCCAATGCTAAGCCTTAAGGACAATATGTGCATCGAGTGAGTACATTTACACAAAAGCACTAATTCAGAAAAATAATTAATAGAACATTACATTTTCATGATCTATACATAATTATAGGTGCAGGATACCACGTCATTAAAAGAACGTATAAATAAAATTTAATTGACTGTTGTAAATTTAATGACCGAACAATTACATATTATCAGTCCGTAAACATAAATTAGTTAAATGCTAAAACCAAACTCGCTATCAGTGGTTGATAAAACGCTTCAAAATAATATCGATTTAATATTTCATTTACTGTGCAAATTATTTTCACACAGTTAATAGAAGCAAGGAATACGGTAGAATCTATTATTATAGTTAAATACTGTTTGTTGCGAAGACCTAATATATATGCAAGTATGTATTAGGTTTTGCGAACCTAGTGGAATCTATTATTATCATAATGATGATTTTGAAGTGTTAAATAATTCGACATATGCGCTTATTATTGAAATAATTGTTGCGACCTTGTTATAAGTATCAGTCCCATTGTATACCTATGCATTTGACAGTATAAACTAATCATCGTGTAATTTAGAAAAGGCAATTCATCAAGTTAACCAGTTTCGTCCTTATTGGGAACACTTCAACAAATGTCCAGAATTTGCCACGGTCAGGGCTCGAACCCGTCTCTAAATACTCATCAACCCTACCGCGCGCTATAAGTTTAAATATATGTCATATAGGGTTCACCTAAGGAAACAGTTAACCAAGATAAATGACTTTCTGTATAACTAAAAAATGTGTGAAGCACGCGGTAGGGTCAGTTAATGGTCAGATTCACAGACTCCTATACAGACGTGCCCAGGGCCGAACCATGTCCGCGGAAAATTCTGTACAGTACTTGAAGAATTCAGATTAAGAACCAAACTGGTATACTGGATTGAGTGCATTTTTCACGTTACACAATGTTTAGTTTATGTGAACGATTAAGTGTGTTTTTATTATTGGATTGGTGCTTATATCAAAATCGCAAATTTGAGTTAAATAATTGTTATCACCGCCCGCGCAAACAACGAACGTTTAAATCTGTTCATTTCTGCTTTCTGGTTGATATTCCTACTACCGTTTACTTGTTAAAAATTGCCTAATTAACCTTTGAAGTAGTAAATGCATAAAAACAGATTTGACCAGTTGTTTGGTGCAGGAAAATTATGGCCAGTATCCCTTCCTGATGCGTTAATTATTTGGTTTGAATAATGTTTAGCAAAGGTGAGCATTTGTCGCTTCTCGTTCAGTAAAAATTATCATCAAGTGATATATTTGCCTACTCGATCTAACACTCGTTGCTCGAGGTTACGAAATTGGCAAAATTTTACTAAATCACATAGTAAAAGCTATTCTGGAAACTATTAAATTGTTGTTGCGATTTATCGACCAGTTTAATTTATTAATTCATTAATATTACCTAGACCATGTGCAAAAGCACAAAGAATTGTGTTCCTGGATTTTTCCCATGAGATGGGCTATATAAAATATATATCAACTGACATTTCACTGCTCCTTCAGTTCAACTTATTGCACTCATTATTTTCTCGTTCACAATAGCTATCTTTTTATCCATGTCGAATTTATTCATTAAACTTACTTAAATTTTAGTTTATCTTTAGCTACGTTTACTGCACTACTGCGCAAACACTTGTTCTAGTGGCGTTTTTCACGGTTAGAATGCAACCCTTCGAAATACGGAAATCACAGATAAAAATCAAACCTCTTACCATAATTCCAGCTTGATTCTGAGCTTTGTTCGTCATAGAATAAAGATCAAATTTATGCGCATCTATTTATAATCCATTTGAGTGAACGTTTCATTACATGGTAGGTTGTGTGCATGAAATTTCATTTCAAAAATGGCGAAAAAGCCGATAAATAATTCTTATACAAAGTAATCAGAATATATTCCCACTGCGTAATGTAAAATATATTACGATAAACGTGCCAGATCTTCACCATTTTCATGTGACCTTAAGAAAAATGAAGTCTACATAAATATACTGGACAGAATAGTACAAATGATGACTGGAATGCTCAATATTTCAATTTATTGAAGTGCAGTTGGAGGTCTGTGGCTTAATCGAATGCATGAAAATATTTCAAAAAAATATAGCTTTTCCATGCTCCATCTACACAGACGTACATGTATAAGTGTGACATTGCCATCCTGTTCCAAATAAATCGACTTCCTCCTGACCGTCGACAACGGACAATTTACGACCGATTTTGTCGATCGGAACCTTAAGAAATCCCTTATTTAATTACTGGATACCAAGTTGCTTTAAGCACTAAGGAGCCTTAGGTGTGCGTCCGCAGTGCACACAATGAGCGATGGGATTAAAACGTCTACTGAAACAGGCAACGGGTATCAACCTACTGGTCATAAAATATTTTTAACTTAAGCTTTATTAATACAGTTATTTTGTTATAATGTCTGACTAAACCAATATTTGCAGAGGCTTTGTGCACAGATCAATTGAAAATTAGAAAATAAAATAGTACGCCAATATTTCATTAATAATTTCTAGATATTATGCACTGTATTCTACGTTATTTGACATTTATTGGCAGTTTGGTCCATTGGGGGTTACATCATGCCAAATATTCTAATATCTCGATTATATTTCTTCAATTGACGTTATTAACCTGACCGATAAACAATTTTCTAGAGCAGATTACTTATTTGTATATTTTGCCTAACTCCTCATCTAAATTCAACATTAGACAGATAAAATTCGATACCACGAATTCACGAGAACGCAAGCAAGAGTGAACAGCAATGGAGCTTAACCAATTCTATAGGGTCTTCATAAAATCTAATTAAATGGCTTACAAGGAAAGTGTTCAACAAATTTCTTAATTTGAAAAGGAGGATAACACAATATACTTTATATAGAAAAAAATTTACAAAATCACCTACTGGATAAACAATGAAGACCAATTACCACATTGTAGATGACAAGTTTATGCGTTACATTGTAGGAAAGCATAGCCCCGGCCATCAAAAGCAAACCAGTCAACGTCAAAAGGATGCAGAACAGGCAAAGAGCTGCACACAATTTCAACGGCCCTGTTAATAACAACGTGGGGGAGTAAATGAAGAAATAACGTGTAAAAAGCAACTTATGCTAGATCTTAACGTGTTTTTTTCTGTCCTATTGTTTCAATATATTAGTTTTGGTCTGAATGGAAAGGGCGTTTTGAAGCATAGCGAGACTGTACACTAACGAAAACTGGAACGAACTAAATGAGGTGTACACGGATAGATTATGAAGATTTCCAAACAGCACGTATTATATGAGTTTGAATAAAAAATAGCTCGCATAAATAATTATTTATACATAAATGTGTTAATATAAGTAAAACCCAAAGTATTATAGAAATACTTTTTAACGTACAAATCTTACCGGTGTACAAATAATAAAATGAGACTGCAAAAGCAGCCCACCTATCAAATCAATTTGGTCTTTATCTGACACTACTTGTCAGATAATTAAACGAACATTGGTTGCGCGGATGGTGATAAAAATTATTTTAATCAAGGTTGAAATCTTGATATAATCACCTGATCCACTAATTACTTACACATGTCAGTGCTCGACTTCCAAAATTGATTAGTGTAGAAAAGGCGATTCATCTAGTAGACCGGTGTCGTACTTATTAGGAACTCCTCGCGTACTGGCCAGTATTTACCACGTACAGGGCTCGGACCAGGGCACCTCTGCTTTGTAATCTGGTATTTTAACCACTGAGCCACCCTGCCGCACACTACACACAATTTTCAGTTATATACTAACGAATTTAACTTTGTTAGTTTATTTATCACTTAGGTGGAGCTCATATGGTCTACTGGATGAATTGCCTTTTCTACAATATACAATTCTTAGTTTATACATATATATGTAACCAATTAATGGGTAAGGTGCTTATATCGATATTGCAGCCTCGATTAAAGTAACTCCTCGTCGGATGTTAAAAAACATTTACGAAAATCTAACACATTGAATAATTATGTGCATGTTTATTGTGAATTATGGCCAATCTATTTCAAGAATAATGATTGGCAAAATTTACAGTCATTGAATATACGTGAATTAGGACTTGAAGGATTTTCAGTATAATTTGCATTTCTTTAAATCAACTTAGCGAGCTTGAAGTAAACACCAATCCCATTGTATTTAACCAGTCGTCGAACAACATAAGACTACCGCCAGCGTGCAACGCACTAACGCGCGTTCCGATCTTCCCTTGATACGATCATCAGAGTACGACGGCAAACTGACTATCGAGGATCAAACCGCATTGAATATATATATGGATATCAAAGTTAGATATGCGGCTCTCACCTCTAGCAGTCTCGCATACATTGAACTTGACTGGAAATGTCGGCTGCACAATTTATAATCTGGTTTAAACGTAACTTCCGCATAATTTACCACCAGAAGGACCATCTCCATTTCGAATTTCGTGTTTTCCATTTCTGAAAGGTGCAAGGAAATCTTTCCAGCTTCCGTAAAAATCAAGTGCTTTGGCAGACATTTCATAGGAACGGCAGTTTTTGGACCACGGTTAAGCGTCTGTAGGCATCACAATGATCATTAACCGTTATTTAAATCAAGTTTGCGAGCTTGAAGTAAACACCAATTCCATTGTATTTCACCAGTCGTCGAGCAACTTAGCAAAACTACCGCCAGTGCATACGACTCTCGGTAGTTTTGCTTTGTTTTTCGAGGACTGGTTGAACACAATGGGATTGGTGCTTACTTCAAGCTCGCAAACTTGCTTTACATAACTATTAATGACCATTGTGATGCTGATTGCAGAGCTCTATTAACTTGAAATTGTTGCCAGTCCGATGGAATGTTTGTTGATGCCGATCCAGTGGGCTATTCGGTTGGCATGGATACAAGAATGTTGTTGTTCTGTCGTGTGATTCGTCACCAGTCGAGTACAAATTCATGTTAATGGAATTTTAAATGAAATTCACTGAATCGTCTTTGTTCCCCGCTTCAAATACATTTTCCGAAATGTATGATTTTACTGAAGGCGCCACGGCTTTTTAATCAGTTTCGGCGGTAAATGTTGATGGATTCTTTTGATCAATTTATTTCTATCGTGTCCAATGTATATGTACTACTGCACATAAATAATAATTTGTAGACTGTAAAGGATTTGAAGAGAACTGGCAGTTGATCCTTGGCGTTCAACATCATGAAACTTTTTGCACTGAATGCGACTTTAACGCCACAGTGCAATTATTGAGGCTGGTAGATTGCCGTTTATGGGTGAACTTGGGAAATTGTTTGCTAATATCCTCTTTAGCACGAATGGGGCGTAGTCTGAAATTGGTAGCTATAAACCGCTCTCGGTAATTGTTCATTATCAAAACATTCCATCAGCTAGCCAAGCTCATCCTCGATTTATGTTCAGAGTAGGTCTTCCTGCGTTTGTTTGATAGGTTGTCAATTAGATTTGCTTTGCAATATTTTGACAAACTCATTTTTTATGCATGCATTGTCCGTTAAAGGTAGATTAACATTTCATTGGCGGAGTCTTACCACCATTGTCTTCTCGAATGATTCAGGTGTCCTAGAAGGGAATATCGTTGTCTTTCTGAAATTTTGAGAGTAAATTTGATGTATGGATTGTCTTCGTTCGCTTGTTAAGATTTAGTTTTTGGCTGCTTCTTCTGTGATGATTTAAATTAGATTATCCGAAAAAGGTTTGTACATTATGCACTGATGATTTATGATTTTCATGCTAGTTAGCTGACAATGACGAATAAAGTCATCCGCCAGGAGAGATTCAATGCAGTTTTCTATGGCTTCACTATTATAATTCGGGAAATATTTACCTTGAAATGTAGACTGCACGTTTTTCCCATGCTAATATGAGGTCGTTGAAGTGAATGGTGCCTATAGAAGAATCATGGAACTCATTTTTAATCAGATCACTCAAGATATTTGTAGTATTTACCTGATGGGTGTTCATAACTAGAGATAAAACGTCAAGTAAGTCCATTGTTTCTCTTACTAGATTTTGCACTCTCGTACGTTGTGTAGTTCATAGGAATTATTGATAATTTTTGTGTTAATGAAATTACGTAGCGTTGGAAGTTGTTTGCAGATAAACTTTGCTGGTTTATGTTGCGTTACGTTGATCATTGGCATAATAAGTTGAATCGGATGAACTACTGGGAGTGTAATGGTTTTATGAGTATATGGTCCACCGAACAGGTTTGCGGAGTTTATCCCGACAGGTTTCGCTTTTTGGACTTATGTCTAGAATTCGGATCTGTTTTCGCAGTTTATCATTGAGGATAAAATAGTAACATGTTTCAAGGTCTTCTATGTTTGTTGAGTTGTCTTGCTAGTTATTTTGTCTGATTTGAGTTTTGCTCGATAAAACGTTGCTCTGTTGCCGAATGAATTTGTCTAGATATCTTGAATATTCTTTTTGGTTTATTTTTAAATTATATTTTTTACCAGCGTTTCGAGTTTTATCAAAAAAGCACTCAATTTTCTTCTGTTCAAAACTGTTAGTCGAAGACCGAGGATTAAATATTTTGGAAGTTTGGTTCTTATAAACAAAACCTATATATTTATGTTGCTATATAGATCAATTCCTTATATATTTAATAGCTCATTTATTAGCAGCATTTTTTAATTAAAATTAAAAAAAGTTGATTTGTTGTAAAAATTTGACAGAACAATCGCGGAGCAACTAAAAGTTCAGTTTAAAGTTCCATTTAAGTCATTTAATATTATTGGCTTAGTACATTTAATACGGATTGGGGCAGTTCATTCATTTTGATTTGACAGAGAATTAGTTGAAAGTTTAACTTATTAAAACACATCTCAGATGGCTTCATCTTCATCATTATCATCATCATCAGCAATAAAAAACGTTAGTAACAGAGGCTTCGCTGACGTATAACCATGAGAATCGAAAAATTTTAAATTTAAAAATAAACTAAAAAAAATAGTGAAGTAAAATTACAAATTTTTTTTAAAATGAGTGATTTATAACTTAGTTCTAACAAATATGCATATATATTTACCTATATTGCATACAATGATTAAGCAAACATTATCTCGTCCAACGGCATTATATTCAAGTCAGCTTTAAGGCGATATTGGGGTTTATCAATCATAGAAAATGACGAAATATTTCAGAGACTAAGAGGTAAAACTTAGAAGAACTTACAAATAATGCAATCCGACATGCTACACATTGAATCTTGAAAGTTTAACTTCAAATGTTGAAGTGTGCCGTTTGGAAGGCGGATCACTTCTAGGCATTCCTGAAACAGGCCCATTCGCGAAAATTTCGTGTTCATCCATCCCGTGCTTGCCACAGACACGAAGAATAACAACAACGCCATGAGGTTAAAGATAAAGGAAAGAACCTACAATAAGGCAAAAAATGACAGACAATAAATGCAAATTAGAGGTGAGAACTTTTTTTTAGGTTTAAAAGACCACCTTGTCTTATTCTTTTGTTTTTCTATCATAATTTTATTGTGTATAAATACGTAGCAAAATACCATATTAATTGGCAATGATTGCGCAGATACGAACAATATCCTGTCCGGACTAAAATATCAAAATAATTATTTAGTAAATGCAGAAAAGAAATAGAGATTTAGATTACCTTCCTCGTTTATTCTGCTCATTATAGCAGCCAAAAAAAATTACGCAATGCTGTACTCTCCCACACACACCTGCAACCAATTGATTAATTTGTCTTAAGTTTATGCAAATAGATAATGTCTGTTTTATTTTTACCTGAGAACCAGCAAATAGGAACTTACGTATGATGTGTGACATACCTGGAATAAAATACCGGGCGGATTTACCAAAATCGGCAAGAACAAGGGTATGGAATTATTTGAAAATTGATTGCGCAGTGCCAGCTTCATATTTTCCAATGCCGCGTTTTGCGTACGCGGATAATAGCCTTGCACGGACAGTTTCACAAAGATCCGATTGATCACAATTTCCAATTTTGGTTTGTCTCTGATCGGGTTGAGTCTTTATTCGTCCCAATGGATATGCGGTTCTATCACATCGTTGTTTACTGGCTACGTTTCAATGCTTAATTTCTAGCACCATACCAGGCAACTATAAACTGTACAACACTCAATAATGTAGCAGATTTAAACAAATGTGGCAACCTCGTTCCGAAATAATTCTATTTATATATTTTTTTCCCCACCACTGGTTTTAAACATAGATATTGTCTCAATAACTAAACTCAATATATGCATATGTCTAGCGCACATCAAAACCCTCAATTCAAATACTTTCATAATACTACATGAGAGGAGAGCAGATATATATATATATATATATATATATATATATATATATATATATATATATATATCCGTATCTATTTGCAATTAGCAGACCAATCCTTACCTCAGTATAATTTCAGCTATCTCAAATTCCCGGTATACATAATCTCATCTCGTGTGCAGAATGTTGTAGGGGATAGAGAAAGTATCAACCATTTTTTTAATAACTGTACTGTTACTACGTCACGGCAACCAAAGTTTAAAATTCAAAACTGATAAAACCGAAAACGTGAATGCCAAATACTGTTTTATTTTACGCCGGGAACTCTAATGTATACAATGACGTATGAGGTATTGCGCACCTAGTAACAAATTAGTTCAAATATGGTGCAGCAATTTACCTAGATGGAAAGAGAGTGAATGTCAGAGCGACGCTCAGGTCAAAAATAAAGAGAGAAAGGAAGAGAGAGTATGGACAAACTTATGGTTTTCAAAACTAATGGTAAGCACAATGCGAAGTTAATCAACATCTAGAAATAATTGCATAAGAATATATGCTCATATTACTAAAATAAATCATTTCACCTATATACATATATATGTAAAAAAGAAGAGTATGTAATCGCAAGTTTACTTACGTTTTGTACTTACTGGCGACGGAAAAGTACGAGCGAGCCCTACGCCTCAGGAGCCACCAAGTCAAGTGGGGCAGTTGGAAGATAAACCAAAGGCAGCATGAGCGGAACGTGTAATCTCATGCGCATTCGTTTCGTGCTTATTTGCGAAACGAATGTGCATGAGATTACACTTTCCGTTCATGCTGCCTTTGGTTTATCCTTCTGGTAAAAACTGAAATAATTTGCTATTAGGTTCACAACACCTAATACATACTTTCATATATATTAGTTCTCCTCAACAAGCAGTAGTTAAAAGTTGGAAGATTTATTAATTTAGTAGTAGTTACCTTCATATAAAAAGTCTACAGCAATGCGACTTAAGACCCAACTCACTATATACAATATGAAACCTACCTGTAAAGGGTTTGAAAACTATGACTCAGTTTAAACCAAACTTCGAGCACAACTGTTCTGAACATCTGCTACTCTCACACAGCCTGACGCTCAGACCACGTTCTAAAGTAATTATCAAATTCTTGTAGAAAACACGACATCTTTCAGTGAAGCACAGTATTGTTGTTTTGTTTTTATTTGCACCGAACGAACGCATGTGCATTAATGCATTACGTATGGCGTAACAAAGGAGTTGAACTTTAGTAAGACATAATATTATGTTGACACTTTCGCCGCTTTAGTATAAAAACTTAAAGGCGATGGCACCACCCAATTGCTTCACATTACGTGACCAAGTATGCAGTGTATTTTGGGCATAATGCTGGTTTCTACTCATGAGTCACCAATAGCCAGGAAACGCATAAATAAATGAGATTATCCGTTTTGTGCATGATGCCTTTGATATAAACTTCTGGTCTTTTTTCAGCTAACTTGTTCATATTTACGCTGCACTCAATAAATATGTGTGCAATTTTTTTGTGTATTAGGTGTTGTGTACCTAGTAACAAATTAGTTCAAATATGACCTGAAAGATAAGCAAAGTCAGAAAGAATGGAAGATATAATCTCATGTGGCCATTTGTTTCGTGCTTGCTGGCGAACCATCAGTAGGAGCCGGTATTACGTCCAATACTCACTATATATTTAGTCAAGAAATGTGGGACAGGTAGACGGTACAATCTCATATACGAATGTGTATACCAACAATATTAGAGCTAAATTAATATAGATACTTCTTTAATACGACTCTAAAAGCATTTTGAATGCGTCCATCAGCTGTTTGTCTGAAAATGACGTTGGAACCAGATATTCCGATTATTTTCAGAATGAAGATACCACATTTGCCAAAAGATTTTTTCCTCTGAGTACGGTGTCAACCCTGAAGATGGGACTAGAAATAAAGTCCCGAAAATTCGAAAAAATTAGGAAAATCTGGTTCTAACTTTCTTTTTAGACAAGCAGCTGATGGACGGCTTCAAAATGAATGGACAAGTGAGAACCCATCAATCAAGGCCTAAAATCAGTGCACCTGTAAATGTAAACTATTCATGATTTTTCCGAACTACGAGTGCAATCAATTGTCCTGAACAAGGAAATGGTGGAAGAATAACAGACAAGAAGGACAGCAATGCGAAATATGCATCAACATTTCACCATTTAAAACCATTTCACTTTATATAAAATATAAACCTTTCATGTAAAGCTTTCTCTAATGTCGCCTTGTCGAAGGCATTATATGAAGTAAGCTCCACATATGCAGGTCCACACATTTGTATAGAAGATTGCACCATCCAATTGTCCACCATTTCTCGCGATAATATATAGTGGGTTTAGAGCATAATGCGGTGAGTCGCCAGTAAGCACGAAACGAATATGCACATGAGATTATACCTTCTGTTCATGCTAAATTTCGTTTATCTTTTTGGTCATATTTAAACTAATTAGTTACTAGGCGCGCAACACCTAATAATGATGATTATGGTGATGAGGCTGATATTGATGATGATTATAGTAATGATGAAAACGACGACGATGATGATGATGATGATGATGATGATGAAGGTGATAATGATTCTCGTTTTAGTGATGATTATGGTGATGATAATGATGTTGATTATGATTATAATGCTGATTATGTTGCTGCTGCTGATGATGTTGTTCATTATGTTGGCTTTGATGATGATGATTATGATGATGATGATGACGTTGATGATGATGATGATGATGATGCTGCTGCTGATGAAGATGATGATGATTTACAAAAGTACTGTGATTAACTGGAATAATATCTGTTTAACTTCTATGCAATTGTGAGCATCGATTTATTTATCTTACACTACATCTGTATTGGTTAAAACATTAGGTGATTTTTGATTGTGTGAATGATGATAACAATAATCTTTATCAAGTTTGTGGACTTGAGAGAGAAAAAACACTATCCTTTTTACTAATCGCCTAAAATGTCAAAATACCTTCAGTTAAAAAAAAATGTTATTCGACTTTCCGTAATCCTCATTAGCGATTTTTCTGTCCTACTGTGATGATGACCATAGATAGTCACCTGGCATCAGTTCGTGCAACTGACAGTGGTTTCGCAGTTGTAACTTTTAAAATGAATGGGGTTGGTGTACGTTACAAGTCCTCTAACTTAGTAGATATTTCTTTTCATGGTTCGAGCAATTATTGGTCGTTTGACGGAATAACCTACGTAGATGTGTTAGAAGCTCAAAACAAGTTCTTTTTCATAACTTAATAGAAAATATGCAGCACACATTTCCAGTCAAGATTTTATTTTCCTTATAACATATATCCATTACGTTTTGCTATCTGGTAGCCAGTTTTCCGTCAAGCTCTTGATAGAAAGAACTCGTCATTACCTGTCCAATCGTGATCTTTTTACAAATATTTAAATACTTGTACTCTGTTACGCTTCAATTGATTAAAACGTTACTTTATATGCTATATTAGTGTAACTTTTTTCATTTATTCTATTAGATTTTAATAATTTAAACATCAATCATATTTAAAGCTTTGCATTTACTTCGAGTTGTCCACTTGAATTAATCACTTATCATTTCTTGTTGACATCAATTATAATTTATTAATTTACTAGTCTAATGAAATTTTATTTTACATCTGAGTGTATGAATTGGAATGCTGTTCCATTTTCGTCTTAATCGAAGAGAAAATTGAAAGAATTTTAAGTTTAAATGTTTAATTTTTTAGCCAGGCTGTAAAATGGAACATCCGGTTTCCTATGTAAAATCATTGAAATTTAAAAAAGTTTTTCCCCCGCGTTTTCTGTTTCAACCAGTGAATGAGCTACATTAAAGTTACTGTGCCTTGAAAAGAGATTTTTAATATCATAACAATAGACAGTGAGAGATAGATGAGAAAATTTTCTAAGATATTACGATTTTTTACTTATATATTTCTGATGAAATAATCTATCGTTACAGTATACTAGCTATTTATAGTCGATTGACGAATTTTTTTGATAATATTTTCTTTTTATGCATGATGTCTTAAAAAGATAGAGATGGACGTACAAGCCCAATAAATCGAACAGTGCTTTCGCATTGCATAAAATATCGGTCACTGGGTCATGGCCCCCCAAAATACAGATTCCCAAGGAACAATTTGATGAATATGAATTATTATAATCAGGGTTGCGAACTTGATACAAGCACCTTACCCATAAATTACTTACATATGTCAGTATAAACTAAGAATTTTATAGTGTAGAAAAGGCAATTCATCCAGTAGACCGGTTTTGTCCTCATTGGGAACTCGTCATGTACTGGCCAGAATTTGCTCCAGACAGGGCTCGAACCTGGGCACGTCTGCTTCGAAATCTGGTGCTCTAACTAATGAGCCACCCTGCCGCACACTACAATACACACAATTTTCAGTTTTATACTAACTAATGTAACTTGGTTAATCTATTTTTCCTTTTAGGTGGAGCTCATATGGCATCCATTTAGATCTAGATATACAACTAAAAATCCCAAATCTGTCATTACTGAACAGACACCACCCTAGATGGGGAAGTGGTATTGAAATGAACATTTATATGATTAAACGAACATTGGTTGCGCGAGTGGTGAAAACAACATTGTGCTCAGTGGTTAGAGCGCCGGATTCCAAAGCAGACGTTCCCAGGATCGAGCCCTGTCCGCGGCAAATTCTGGCAAATACATGATGAGTTCCCAGGAGGGACGAAGCCGGTCTACTGGATGAATTGCCTTTTCTACACTATACGATTCTTAGTCTATCCTGACATATGAAAGTAATTAATGGGTCAGGTGCTTATATCAAGACCGCAAACTTGGTTATAATAATTGATATCATCGCCCGCGCAACCAATGTTCGTTTAATTACATAAATTTTCATTTCAATACCACTTCTCTATGTAGTGTAGTGTCTGTTTAAAAATGACAGATTTTGGATGGTTAGTTGGAAATTTGAGTATAAATGTATGACATATAAGCTCCACCTAATGGAAACCTAGACTAACCAAGTTAACTTAGTTAGTATATAACTGAAAAATGTGTGAAGTGTAGTGTGCAGCAGGGTGGCTCAGTGGTTAGAGCACCAGATTCCGAAGCAGACGTGCCCAGGTTCGAGCCCTGTCCGCGGCAAATTATTGCCAGTACATGATGAGTTCCCAATAAAAACGAAACCCGAATACTGAATTAATTGCCTTTTCTACACTAAAAAATACTTTTTATACTGACAAAATGGAAGTGCTCAATGGGTCAGTTGTTTGTATCTAGATCGTAACTTTGATTATAATAATTGTTATCACCGCCCGCGCGACCAATATTCGTTTAATTGATGAATAAGAATCTGCCGGAAAATTGCAAACAATGGATTTTAGTGGAGATGCCTGATTAATTAGTTTTAGATTGGTCTGCCTTAAAATGTTCGATCATCGGTTATGTTTCGGAAATAATACAACGATCCATACATACAAAAAGCGGATGCATGAGAGCGGAACTTTCGAATGCGAGGACAAATTTTACGAAATTTGATTTAAATAAGAATACTTTTAGAAATCAAGTTTAAATAATAATAAATCAATTTAAAATAATCACTTCATATTTAAAGTTAATAGATAAACATCTTAATGAAATTTACGTTAATCAAGTTTTTGATATTGATATAAACCCCTGACCCATTGTGTAGATACATTTTTCAGTATAATCTAAGCATAATACAGAGTAGAAAAGGCAATTCATCCAGTAGAATGGTCTAGTCCTTATTAAGAACACACGCTGAAATGTCTGGTCAGTACGTGATGATGTCCCGATAAGGACGAAACCGGTCTAATGGATGAATGGCCTATTCTACTATATACAATGATTTGCTTATACTGAAAAGTGTATAAATACAATGGTTATGGTGTGTATATCAAGATCCCAACCTTGATTAAAGTAATTCTATCGCTGCCTACGCAACCAATGTTCACTTAATCTTAATGTGAAAATATCGTCAGTATATATATATATATATATATATATATATATATATAGACACGTTGTTTATATAGTGGCCTTACATAAATTGTTTTTACAAAATACACTCGCTGCACATTTGTTACGCCATCCCGAGCAAATAAGTTTTGCGGCTTTCGCAATTTGGCAAATATTTCTTTCCCCGATAGTGATCGATATTATTTAAATCATGTTTGTTTTTTATATCAACGCCAGCCTAATTACTCTCAAGTGGTGACAGTTTATCAAGAATCTACAGCCATATACATATACTGACGTTTTTCGATGTTACATGGTAATCTTTCGAATGGACGGTAAACTAATTATCGTGGACGATGTGACGTCTAAACGCATTAGTAGACTGTAGTTTTCCTGTGTTTTATGAGTTATTGAACAAAAGGAAATTGTAAAAATTATACAATTTTTATTTATATACTTTTTTATCATTAACCACCAATCCGTGATTGCTTAGTCGACTAAAGCTTTAAATATAGTCGAAACAAAGAATAGAAAATAATTGTTTCATTAATATAGTAACTGATTAGATTATAATATTCATAAAATTTGCATCATTGGCATGAAATTACAGAGTTGGTATTGAAACCCGAATATTTTATATGAAAAGTAAAATTATACCAAACGGGGTTTTTAAATGCGAATGAACCTTTAAATTACAATAGATCATCGAAAATAAACCAATAAATGATTATAAAGTTGCGAGCTTGAAACAAACACCAATTCCATTGTATCTAACCTGTCGTTGAACAGCATAACCAAACTACCGCCAGCCGCAAGGAACTGACGCGTTTCGATGACGATGATCATCAGAGTACGACGGCAGACTGACTATCGAGGATCAAACCGCATTGAATATATATGGAAATAAATGTTAGATATGCGACTGTCACCACTAGCAGTCTCGCATATATTGAACTTGACTGGAAGTGTCGGCTGCACAATTTCTATGCAGTCACGAACATTAACGGTTTGCAGCTTTCGCCACATATACATATATAGACAATACAATTTAACAATAATTGATTGCGCAGGTGGTGGTAACAATTATTTAAATCAAGTTTGCGAGCTTGAAGCAAACATCAATCCCATTGCATTTAACCAGTCTCTGAACAGCATAACAAAACTAACGCCAGCCGCAACGCACAGACGCGTTTCGTACGCTTTTCTACCTTCCATGATCATCATCATACAAACAGCTAATGTTCGTGACTGCATAGAAATTGTGCAGCCGACATTTCCAGTCAAGTTTAATGTATTCGAGACGGCTAAATGTGAGAGGCGCATATCTAAGTTTGCTTTCCATATATATACAATGCGGTTTAATCCTCGCTATTCATTTTGCTGTTGTACTCTGATGATGAACATGGAAGGTGGAAATGCGTTTAAAACGCGTCAGTGCATTGCGACTGGCGGTAGTTTTTTTATGGTGTTCGATGACTTTTAAATATAATGGGATTGGTGTTTACTTCAAGTTCGCAAACTTAATTTAAAGAATTATTTGATGAAGTTGTATTGTTCTCGGCCTAAAATTTAGCCCCATTTTTTTGTAAAATTTTAATAACCACATTATTATACCAGTTTTTTAAAAATTACTGTTGATGAAATTCAAATTTCATAAAATGATTGCAAGATTTACACTTGAAAACAGAAATCGGAAAATTATATCTCACATGGCTCTTTATCTAATATATATGCATTAATGCACAAGAAATAGAATATCATCAACCATGTATGTTACTGAGTAGTTACTCTGTAACGTAAAAATCAGTCTTGCTAATATCTGCGTTTTGACTAGGACAGGGTGAATCCCAATATTTTGTTTCTCAAACATATTTCGGCTGCGTTTGTTTTCCGCCTTCTTCAGTTCACTCATCATCACTAGTTTTACAAAACATACTAATGAAGGAAGCGCGACATCTCCTCTGTCCAAATCCATTATACATCAGGCTGACCTTTCATTAGATAGATGCTTGTCAAATGTGTCTATGTGTGTGTGTGTGTGTTTGAATGTCAATTACTATTATGTCCATCAAAATAAGTGAAATTAGAGTAGTTGAATATGAATTTACAATTTACATGCGCTGGACTAGTTGTTTTATACTATTCATGTGAAATGACGTAATTGAGGTCACCCTGACATTTTGGGTGGGGGCGGGAGGGGAGACCAATAAATCAATAACACTCATCATAACCACATTGCACTGTAAGTGATAAAGAAAAGAATCAGAACGAGCCATGCACGCGTGAAATTTCACTTAAACCACCGAGGTTGTACTCAAGATTGACTTGTTTAATTTCAGTTGTTATCATATTAATATTCAATTATTAAGAATATAGTAAAAAGCAATCAATGATTGTTTAATTATATTTCCTATTCTATATTTGGCGAAAGCTGCAAAATGTTAATTTTCGTAACTGCATAGAAATTGTGCAGCCAATATATCCAGTCAAGTACAACGCACACGAGAATACTTGAGATGAGAGCCGCACATCTAATTTTTCTTTCGATATATATGCATTGAGGCTTCATTCTCGCTAGTCAGTTTTCCGTCGTACACTGATGATGACCATGGAAGGTCGAAACGCGTCAGTACGTGCGACTGGCGGTAGTTTTTCTATGTTATTCGACGCCTGGTTAAATACAAGGAATTGGTGTTTACTTCAAATTCTCAAACGTGATTTAAATCATTGTTATCACCACCCGCGCAATCAATGTTTGTTTAATTGTATCTAACAATTTTTTATTCTTCTTCTGTACAGACTACTACGAGTAATTTGCCTCCCGTAGACAAGTCCATGTTTTAGAAAATGTTTTTTTTTAATGTGACCCCAATGGATAATTCTTATTAGCCATTGTTGTGTTAACTTAATTGGCATGTTCCATTTACTAATTAATTTTCATTAACTTTTACAGTCAAAAGCATTTAGTGATTAATTGAAGTCTATGCAATGTATCTTATTCTTTCTAAAAAAACATCACTGCCATCAAGTCTAAATAAATAACACGAACCTATCCGTACATCCCGAAGGCTACATAACATCGGACTACGGATGAAAATTCTTAAAACTTAGCAACCAGATAAAAGTTTTAGAATGCCTTTATCGAATTCCACTGGAAAAAATTAGTGTATACCTACTTTAATCAGGCATGCTAATAATCTTTTAACCATTATTCAACGAAAACGAGGCTAAATTTGGGTGGCACTGTGAAATTGGCATTTGACAAAATTCTCATTCGCTTTTTGTAAATGAAGCTTGTTTAAATACAGTAGGCTGTACAGCACCAAATTTAAACTCTTAGTTTAAAACGTATCGTCTGAAAGAAAGGATAAAATCCATTCAAATTAATATAAAAATCACCAAACAATTGTGGGAATTTAGGGCCCGTTTTATGATCAATAGAAGTTGTTTCATTTTTCTATAAAACGAAATTTACCTGCTAAGAATAGCCTCTTCATCTTCCATGTAACTGGATGTAAGTTCGAATTCTGGGCTATCATAAATAAATTTTATATTTCATAGCATAGAAAAAACGGATTAATTTGACTACTTCATAGCTCAATACTCTTGTAGGTTAGGGAACAAAATGGAAAGTTAATAACAATTAAGATTAAAAAGCAATGGTTGTGAGATGCATTCAATGATAAGCTCCTATGGAATACGTGACGAGCTGAGTACATTTGAGCCAAATAGATGCCGGTTCAGTTACATGTTGAAACAGTCCATGCCCTTGCTGAATAGTAGCCCAACAAATACTAAACAATGGTCTAGTGAATTAAAGGATTTTTTCATTTTCCATATTTTATTGACAGTTTACGTAAAAATAAATCCTACTATAACAAATTTATTTGCTATTTATTTTGAATTGAAGTATCATGAAAAAATTCGATTATATGTTGGCAGTATGAACCAAGCATTGCATAAGTTAGCAGATGCATGTCATCAAGTAGACCAGTTTCGTCAATGATGGGCACTGGTAAAATATTCGGCGTAATTGTCACGAACGGGACTCGAACTGTGCCATATATATATTCGGCGTCTTCCATTTCATCCACTGCGTCATCAACGCTGTGCACTACATTCATTTTTCATTAATTCAACAATTTATGTTTATTGGTCAACCTTTTCTCCAGGTTTAGTCTATTTGAGTGCTCAATAAGGGCGAAACCGATCTTCCTACTGAATTGGATGTTTGGATATTATTGAAAACATCTTTATTATAAAGCAATGTCATGCTATTTGAATTAAACATCTATTTAACAAGTGACTTAGTGTCTGCTCAATAATGACAGATCTTCGGTGACCAGATAGAACTTTATAGCGAAAGCGTTGAAAATATATCCCCCACTTTAAAAAACGACTTTTCAAATGGCATAACTTGGTATCCAACTAAAACTTGCATGATGTTTGCAGCTTGTGTGATGCGCTGGATGTGTTGCAATGGGTCGGAGCAAATGAGTCTCAGTTAGAGACTCGGTAGTGGAACTTCTGGCAATTATTCGTTGACTGCCAAATTTAAATGAAACCGGTCTACTTGAAGTTTTGCATTTGTCACCTTATAGAATATTTAGTTTGTTTTTGTATAAATATCTTATCAATTAAGCTAAACAATGCATACATAAGCAAAGGCAATTCACCCAGAAGAACTGTAACGTCCATTGTACCATTCATATGTGCAAAAAAAGAAATTTTATCGGGTACAAGAAACGCTTCTTTCTCATTATCTACTCAAGTATCTACTAAGGAACAAATCAATATATTTAAATTGGAAGATAAACTATATATATATATATATATATATATATATATATATATATATATATATACATATACATAGAGAGAGCTAAACTGAGTGTTATTTAGGTAACACAATTCGGCCTTTACCAGCAGCCAAAGAGAAACAGCCGTTAATGTCAACATCAAATATTATTTACCAATAAACATGCGCAAGTTGTCGATCAACGTACGTAGGCTGATCGACCAGACGGTTAATTACTCGAATGAGAGAACATTGTAACTAAAACGCCTGTTTTAAAACAAATGGTGAATACACGTCTGCTATTGCGCAAAACATCATCGAATCATCGCACGTATGTTCTCCAGACGTAGCATTCAAAGTAATTACTAAATGCAAAAAACAAAAGGGAGCTAGCCACTTACGAAGCCTTATGTATCAACAAATTGCAGCCGGATTTATGCAAGCAGAAAAAGCACGTTCAGGCATTGAGCTTAAACTGGTGGTTACGCACGCAATTGATTGGTTTCCTTTCTCTCCATGTTAACATATTTCTATCTTGTTTTGCCTTCCAAATTATATATAAAGATATGTTCGTTAGTAGATACTTGAGGAGATAATGAGAGAGAAGCATTTCTTGTATCTGATAAAATTTTATTTAGTTTTTGCACATGGGAAGGGTAAAGTGCATTTTATTAAAGCTCGCATTTCAAAAGAATCTGTAACATCCTTACTCGGAAATTTTAATGGGCTTTCCAAAATGTTTTCGATTGTGAATGAACCGGAGCAACATTCGCCATGGCTTCTTGTAACTTATATAAATTGTCACGTTAGCCTCGCACTACAAGTCATGTATAGTTAACAATAATATCCTAAGTTTGGCATCGTGTCTGTTTTATAATGACAAGTCGAGGTGGCTAAATGCAATTTAAGGTTTTAAGAAATGTTGAATAGGCTCCAGCTGAAAAAAGACTAATCAAAAATATAATTTGGAGCATATATGTAGTGTACGGCTGGGATGGTGCAGTGAAAAATTGAAAGTTTCCAAAGCAGATGTGCTTAGGTTCGAGCCCCATCGCGCCATATTAAGGCTAGTACTTTACGAGCTCGCATTAAAGAAGAAACCGTCATATATTATGAATTGCCTTGGTTACCGTGTGCAAATTTTAATTCTTACTAACAACACAATTGAACTTCATTTTATTATATATATATATATATATATATATATATATAATAGAGCCTGACATTATGCGTATACAATTCATTTAGTAGCACTAACTTTGAGATATTTATCCTGCCATGGTGTTACATGAAGTATGAATAGTATGTCTTAATATGCCCCCTCACTAACCGTAGATTTTAGATTTATTACGAAATTTCATTTACGAAGAAGAACAAGTTAACCTCAGAAAAATGATAATATTGTTGCACTGACTAGATAGACTACAAGCACACACATAAATAAAACATTTCGTCAGACGCATGAAAATAGAAATTAACATGATGTTATTTTAATTTTTTTCTAATGATGCACAAGTGTCTTTATTTAATTCAAGTTTGTGATCTTGATATGAGCATAAAGCCAATTATATGTTAGCTGGTTACTGACCGAGGAGTGCTATCAATTAGATACTGTTATGGGCGGAAAACTAATATATATGCAATTATATATTAGGTGTTGCGAACCTAGTAACAAATTAGTTCAAATAGGACCAGAAGGATAAACCAAAGACAGCATGAACGGAAGGTATTATCTCGTGCACATTAATTTAGTATTTCCTGTCGACTCATCAGTAGAAGGCGGTATTACGCCATATACCCACTACATATTTGGGTGAAGATTTTGGGAAAATAGGCCTGTACAATAGTCCCGCACAAGAAAAGTGCGGAATAAAGTTTAAAAATGGCAGTGCTGTGCAGGTTCCAACAACATTTAAGCCTTACTTAAAACAGTAATTCGACAGGACAGTGATCAAATTGTACAACCAATACAAATTGAGGAAAATACAAATTGTAAGACAAGTGTAAAATACCTCATTCTTTAAATTATGTTTAAATTTTAATATTGTATCTAAATGATTTAGATACAGACTATCATTTCAGCAAGATAGGGTAAGAAGTGTTTTCAAATAGGAACTTCCTGTACATTTATTGAAATTATTGTTAAAAAATCAGATAAACGAAAATATGAACTAATTAGAGAACATACTAGAATAAGATCTGTGTTGCTTTTTATATTACATACAATAGAGATTAAATGCAAAGAGGAGTTCATTGGCAAGGCTAGGAATTAAGGAATTCAAAAGATTAGACAAAGAGATGAGAAAAAACTAGCAAATTTGGGAATTTATAGGCCTTCGAGAAATATTCCAAACAATTTTGTTGTGTCTTGACGGGTGATTAATTCATCATCTATGGAACTCGAGGACAATGAGAAGAGAACAATTAACCTAGGCCTGAACATGACCGTTCCTTTAGAATACATACCTAAGAATGAAATTCTTACGGAGACAGTTCAGATCAGACAATTTTACCCAGAAAAAAGTAAAACTATATTTGAATTGGTTGTTGTCACAGTTGTGTTAAAACATGGACAGGACAAATGTAAAACGAATTATGAATTTAAAAGATTAAGATCAAATTTGTGATCTAATAATGCAATGTGCCATAAATCAGATAAAGATGGACCAGCAGTGCTAAGGGATTTAGAAAAGCAAAATGAAGATAACCACAGAACTCTGGTTCTACCAGGTTCTAAATTAAGTAGAAAAATTAGGACACTAGCAACGAAATACAACAGGAGTTGGAGAATTTACTAAATTTAACTAATTAATTAGAAGTGTTAAAATTTACATTGGGTAAAGAAATAAAAAAAGAAATATCAATTATTAATGTAAAATTAATGCGATGGTGCACAATATTAGAAATAAATTATTTATAGGAAAGTTACTTATTCGAGTATCCTTCTGAATTACTGATCTAATCACCTGTTTAGGATGAAAAAAGGCATTCTATATCCATGAAAATACGAAGTTTTAAAATAGTGGATTTAACTTATAGGGACAAAGAACTGATGAAATTTTAAGATATAATCAGGATAAATGGTAATCCGACAAAATTTATTGAGAAAATCATAAACGAGTCACCATGAATATTTAATAAAATGATATACCAGGCAAAACAAGTAATGGATTTAGAAAAGAAAAATTAAGATAAGCACAGAACTCTGGTTCTACCAGATTCCAGATTAAGTATAAAAATTTGAACATTAGCAACGAAATGCAAAATAAGAACAGTATTGGGACGAGCAATTACTGTATGCAATAAGCTAACGAATCAGAAAGAACAAATAGAACTCCTCAACGTATCAGGGGTTTATGAGGTACCTTATAGAGATTGCAAACAGGTGAAACCATGCGTCCAATAAAGGTGCGTGGAGGGAAACATAAAACGGCATGAAAAAATGGGCATAGTCATAGATCAGATCTAGCCAGGCACTCAATGGAGACAGGTCATCAGATAAACTGGGCTGGCTGTCAATGTATTGCATTATGTAACCGAAATAGACTAATAAGGTTAATTAGGGAATCAATTTAAATAAAAAAAAAGGAATGAACATATTGAATGTGATATATGAAGAAAAATCATTTGGCTCCAAATATAATGAAGCCTTCTGGAGGAATAAGTGTTAAAAATAAATACAAATAAGATACCGCGACTAAGAATTTGAGATAGTAAACAGAACAATTTAGATGGAGTTAGAAAGGAGTATTTTGGCTGATATAATATAATTGTAGTAAATCGTGTGCACTGGGCGAACATAAATAGCTACTTATACCTTGATTTAGATATATATATATATATATATATATATATATATATATATATATATATATTGATGGATGTTTACGTAAATATTAAAATAAAATCTGGCTTACATGTTTATTTAGATATCCAGATTATATATGGCGTGTAAACATAAATATTTATGGATGAATATTAACTAATTAAATAAAATGTGGGAGTAACTCACATGGTTGCTTATATGTTTATCTAAATATGCATTATATATATATTTAAATTGTGTAGAGACATATATATGAATGATTCTATATATTCATATAGGTTGCATGGTGAACTCACATGGCTGCTTATTTACTTATTTAGATATGCACAATATAAATTGTGTGTACACGTAAATATATTGATGGATGTTTAGATTCTTATTTCGGAAGTGAGAGGAACCCACATGGTTTCTCATATATTTATTTAGATATACATAATATATATTGTGTATACTCGTGTATATGTATAGATATTTATGTATTCATATAAAATGTGAGTATAAAAATATATATGTAAACTCGATATATTATATATTCGAGGTTAAATTTAAGTACTTGAAGCAAAAAGAACCCATTTTTTGCTTTTATATATATATATATATATATATATATATATATAAATATATATATATATATATATATATTAATATAGTTATACATACATACATATATATACATACATACATACATACATATAAGTAGATATTTAAATATTAAGAAATGTGTTTTTACCGATATCGTATATCCATTGAAGGACTCACACAGTTACTTATATGATATGAATATTATATATGGTGTATTCATGTATATATATATATATATATATATATATATATATATATATATATGATAGATATATAGATAATTATAAAACATGTGGGAAGGACCCATATGGCTGCTTATATGAGTAACTTTGTATATATTAGATATAGCGTACATATAATTGGATTTTTATACTTATTATGTGGATATAAATAAATATAAATAAGTAAATTATAAATAAATGTTCCTATTGCTGATATGGAATGTACCCAAGGTGAATCGTATGAACACAACATGTCGCTTAAATATAATTTTATATATACATAGATATGTATATGGTTTTTGCACAAATACTTAATTGAAATATTAAAATTTTACCCAATATGAGTATAAATGTGTATTTGGTTGATATACCATTCGTACATTTATGCATCGCATTAGATACGATAGAATTTAAACTTGCACAGGCAATACAATTTAACTATAATTGATGGCGCGGGTGGTGGTAACAATTCTTTAAATCAAGTTTGCGAGCTTGAAGTAAACACTAATCCCATTGTATTGAACCTTTTGTCGAACAAAATAATAAAACTACCGGCAGACGTAACGCACAGACGCGTTCCGACCTTCAATGGTCATCATCAGAGTACGACGGCAAACAGGCTATCGAGGATAAAACCTCATTGAATATATATAGAAATCAATTTTAGATTTGCGGCTCTCACATCTAGCAGTCTCGCATACATTGAACATGACTGGAAATGTCGGCTCCAAACTTGATTTATAGAGTTGTTACCACCATCCGCACAATCAATTATTGGTAAATTGTATTGCCTATATATGTATATGTGGCGAAAGCTGCAAACAGTTAATGTTCGTGACTGCATAGAAATTGTGCAGCCGACAATTCCAGTCAAGTTCAATGTATGCGAGACTGCTAGAAGTTAGAGCCGCATATCTAAATTTGATTTCCATATATATGCAATGCGGTTAGATCCTCGATAGTCAGTTTGCCGTCGTACTCTGATGATGATCATGGAAGGTCGAAACGCGTCAGTGCGTTGCGGCTGGCGGTAGTTTTGCTATGTTGTTCGACGACTAGTTGAATGCAATGGGATTGGTGTTTACTTCAAGCTCGCAAACTTGATTTAAAGAATAATAACATGTCCATTCAACAGATTTACTAAACTCTCTCTCTCTCTCTCTATATATATATATATATATATATATATATATATATATATATATATATATAAACGACTGCACACAGGATGAGATTAGGTAAACCGAGAATTTGAGGATTACTGGAAATATGATTAAAATAAAAGTTTTGTGATCCTTCTATGAATCGGGAAGTGTAATTTAAAAGTCGGGACATCACAGATATGCGTGTATGTCAATCCATATTGTTTGCTTATACTTACATTTTGAATATCGCTTTAGATTAGACCACACACAAGTGTGTGTGTGTATAGGTTGGTTTGTGCATAGGAGTTTAGGTGGATATTTTTGTATATATATGTGAATATAAGAGAATAGGTATAAATACAGGATATTAGTGCAGAAAATAAAAATACATTAGGAAGTAAAATAAACATACATAGATGCGTCTTGTATGAGGGTACCAAATTTGCCACAAATTGTGCTTTTCCTGTGAATATGGTGTCAACCCTGAAGATGGGACTGGAAATGAAGTCTCGAAAATTTGGAGAAAATTCGGACAATCTGGTTCCATTATCGTTTTCAGACAAACAGCTAATGGGTGGCTTCAGATTGACGGGACAGGTGAGAGAGATTGCTTTCAATTGCCCCGCACAAGAAATATGCGGAATAAATTGAAAAGCATGACAGCGCTGCTCAAGCTGCAACCACATTAAGTATAAAGCGAGTCTGATTTATGTATATTTTTTCACTATAAGCCAAGCACTGTACAATATGGCAATGCAATTCATCCAGTTGAACTGATTCGTGCTTATTGGGAAATCTACACGTACTGCCCAGAATTGGCCGAAGACAAGACTCGAACCCGGGCACGTCTGCTTCGGAATCCGGTGCTCTGACAACTGAGCCACCCTGCCGCACGCAACACTTATATATGAATATATATATGTATATATATGTATATATATACATATATATATATATATGTATATATATATATATATATATATATATATATTCATATATTACTAAAAACTGCGTGTAACTTGCGGCAGTGTGGCTCATTGTTTAGAACATCAGATTACGAGGCAGACGTGCTCATGCTAGAGTCCTGGCCGCGGCAAATTCAGCGCAATATGTAAAGAGCTTCCAATAATTTCGAAACCGGTTTACAGGATGAACTTTCTTTTATACATTATACCACGCTTAGTTTTTATTGACTAATGAGTAAATATAAGGAGCTCGGTGTTTATATTAAAATCGAAATTTTGATTTAAATAATTTTTCTCATCGCCCACGCAACCGTTCTTCGTTTTCTTTGATAAATAGCCTTGTTTGACAAAATCGGACACAGGTAATTGTTCAACATCCTGAGGGGCAAAATATGTTCTCTTTTTAACTTAATTATCTGATCTGAATATTCAGGTGCACGCAAACTTGCACTCAGCATAGGAAAAAAACTTAACAATCGTAGAATTATAAATCAGTGCATTAAATAAACTAAATTGAAATTAATAATAATGCAATATCTGCGAGTGAAATTGACAAACGAATGAGGCTAACTTATAAAAAATTAACTTCTATTTAATTAATAAATCGTTTTCACCACATACATAGCTTGGAAGCTACTTTTGAAATGCTAGCATGCTGTCATTTGTGACTGGTCGTTGACATAAAATTTGTTTAAATAATGTTTCTAAACTTGACTTGACTACAAATCCATTTTTATTCAACTAGTTGCACAACATGAAAAGACTTGCCTAATCTTGTTTAATAGTGATTAATTAATCGTAAACTAGCTAACAAGTTACTAAGTTTTTAATTGTTTGATTTTATGCCTGTGACGTTTTTAAATATAATTATTATTTATTGCACTTTTTTATTTCATTTCAGATAAGTTGATTACAAAACTAATTGCTTAGTAATAAATGTAATTTTGTCTTGACGCATAAAAATGTTATTTATGGCATAGAATAAATACATAGTTAAATTAAATAATGCTACGTGTTAGCGATTAGGTTTACAAGGAATACAAATGCGTCGGAAACGTAAATAATTTAAAGGTATTTATATACGTGAGATTTCAAAATTAATTTGATTTGCAATTTTATAGCTCGCTACTGGTACATTGATTGTTGTTCCAATGGAAATACGGACTGTGATTTTTCGGAGCTGCAATAAAATTAATATTCATTTTAACAAAAGCTCAGTCATTGCCTGCGTAGACTATCAACAGGACTGAAAGTTTCTGTATTATCGATCTCGGCTTGTGAGCATGCTTTGTTCAGTCCCACCCCTTGTCATCGATGCCAAAATAGCATTATTTTCGGTAATTACATATAAATCATTAATGTGCCCCATTATGGATTTGCGAATGTTGAATCAATGTGGCCATACACAGTATAAAATAAAAAAGGAGTTACGTTGAGGCTAAATTAAACGGCAGTTGATGTCGTACACAATTTGCCATAAATTTGGAAACTATTGATGACTGGCCTAGCGTTTAGTATACCCTTTTCCGGGAACTTTATCAGAGGTTTCACAATTGCTCCAAGTTAACTGGAGCACACAATAATAATTCCTTATTTGTTTGTGATACCCTGGTTGATTAATTTAGATAATTTGTGACACCTCTGATTATGAACTGAAAAATATTACACGAAGTCTCAGACCGATCATCAATAGTTTTAAAGTTAATGGAAATTTGTTTTCAACAAGCTGTAAATCTGTTCAACCATCAATGTCGTTTAAAAGGCAGCCCAAATTTTGTGCTTAGAAGTAGACTTGAAAAATTTAAAATGAAACAATTTAAGGTTGGAATAAAAACAGTTGTAGATTTCCAACGATAATAATATTTCCCACTTCGAGCTGACATTTCGGCATCGCTTCCAGTTTGGCCTTTCCCGAAGTAGATGTGGCATCATAATGCAATTCTGTGGATTAATTATTCTCGAGATAAAACATAGATAACAAATTGATGGAGCACTTGTCTTGGCTATTAACTTCCGAAAAATGGTCAAAATTTGGTTAATTTCTCATTCGGTTATTACTAAGTTGACTTTGTCTGTTTGTATTATCAGAAAATGCACACTAATTTACCTAGAGGTGTTCTGCTGGAGAATATCGAGCGTCGTACTTACAAAATTAAAAGTCTTCGAAATAGAAGGAAAGCAAACAAATGTAGTCAGCTGTAGTCTATTGCGAGATAATTGATAGCACCCGTAGATCGGTAAAATCTTGATTCCTTCACTTTTCCACGTGCACAGCTTTTCTTATACATTGAGTGATTGGATCTCACCTGTCTGAGATTATGGTGTAAACCCAGTAGAAGTAATAATAAGGGATGTTCCGAAACGAAAAATTCGGAAAAACTGGGTTCAACAGCCATTTTATACTGTGCATATATGGATGCTTCAACGTGATGAAACCAGTAAGAGCCCATCTATCAATGCAAGATACAAACAATGCACCTAGAAATTTAAAGAAACTAAGATTTTACCTAGCTATGAGTGCTATCAATTGTCCAGCAGTAGACTTCTGTGGGACAAAATGAAAGATGATAGCGCTGCGCAAATAAAAGTACATTTTAAAACAGGTATATTTATTCAGATACAGCAATCTGATACATGCAGCATCCGTGCTTGTATAACTTATATATATATATATATATATATATATATATATATATATATATATATATATATGGCGAAATCTGTTAACATGTTGCGTTAGTGACTACATAAATATTGTGCCGCCGAAACTTTCAGCTGAGTATAATGTATGTGGGACAACCAGGAATAAGAAACGAGCATCTATATTGTTTACTTTGCATATGGGTGTCGTTTGATCCTCGTTGGGTAGTTTGCAGTTATTCTACGATGCCGAGCATGGAGCTTTGAAACGCATCAGTACGCGCAACTGACGGTAGTTTTGCTATGCTGTACGACTAGTTAAATAAAAACCGATTGATGTTAATCTCAAGTTCGCCAAGTTGATTTAGAACATAGATGTTTATCAATTTTTATCAAGGTAACGATCTTGATATAAACACCTGATCTGTTATGTACATGCATTTGTCAGTATAAACCACGCCTTGTATAGTGTCGAAAAGGCAATTCCTTCAGTAGACCGGTTACGTTCTTATTGCGAACTCATCACGTACTGTCCAAAATTTGCCGCGAACAGGGCTCTAACCTGGGCACGTCTGCTTCGGAATGTGGTGCTTTAATAACTGAACCACACTGCCGCTCGTTACATCGTCAATGGTAGGAGAAACAGATTCTGAAGCAGACGTGTCCAGATTTGATCTCTCTCCACGGCAAATTCTGAACAGTGCGTGAAGATTTCCCAGTTAGTACGAAAACGGTCTACTGGATGAATGCGACGTGTCCAAGTGACAGAAATTGAAAATAATTTTGCCCATCTACACGGTTAAATACTGTTTTGTTGCGAAGAACTAATATATATGCAAGTATGTATTAGGTTTTGCGAACCTAGTAACAAATTAGTTCAGTTGTGACCAGAAGGATAAACCAAAGGCAGCATGAACGGAAAGTATAATCTCATGCACATTCGTTTCGTGCTTACTGGCGACTCATCAGTAGGAGCCGGTATTACGCCCTTTAACCACTATATATTTGGTAGAAGAATGTGGAATAATAGGACGGTACAATCTCCTAGACGAATGTGTAAACCTGTAATAGTGAAGCTAACATAATCTAAAGTCAACGACAATACGACTTCAATGCTAACTCACACTATATAATATATATACCGAGTCTGTAAAGGATACTAACACTATGGCTATTGTGTTAGTAACTGATACCTTTTTTGAAATCGATGAGTACCGGATACTAACACTATGGTTTCCGAGTCGGTACATGATACCAACCTGATGGATATAAATTTATGCTAAAGTTCACCCAAATTGAGAATTACAACAATTTCCGAACACCTGTTACTCCAGTTAAACCATACACTCTGGCCTTCATCGATATCAGTTATCACATTTCGCGGTAAGCATGACATCATTCAATTCAATATATTACAGTTAAATACTGTTTGTTGCGAAGAGCTAATATATATGCAAGTATGTATTAGGTTTTGCGAACCTAGTAACAAATTAGTTCAGTTGTGACCAGAAGGATAAACCAAAGGCAGCATGAACGGAAAGTATAATCTCATGCACATTCGTTTCGTGCTTACTGGCGACTCATCAGTAGGAGCCGGTATTACGCCCTTTAACCACTATATATTTGGTAGAAGAATGTGGAATAATAGGACGGTACAATCTCCTAGACGAATGTGTAAACCTGTAATAGTGAAGCTAACATAATCTAAAGTCAACGACAATACGACTTCAATGCTAACTCACACTATATAATATATATACCGAGTCTGTAAAGGATACTAACACTATGGCTATTGTGTTAGTAACTGATACCTTTTTTGAAATCGATGAGTACCGGATACTAACACTATGGTTTCCGAGTCGGTACATGATACCAACCTGATGGATATAAATTTATGCTAAAGTTCACCCAAATTGAGAATTACAACAATTTCCGAACACCTGTTACTCCAGTTAAACCATACACTCTGGCCTTCATCGATATCAGTTATCACATTTCGCGGTAAGCATGACATCATTCAATTCAATATATTACAGTTAAATACTGTTTGTTGCGAAGAACTAATATATATGCAAGTATGTATTAGGTTTTGCGAACCTAGTAACAAATTAGTTCAGTTGTGACCAGAAGGATAAACCAAAGGCAGCATGAACGGAAAGTATAATCTCATGCACATTCGTTTCGTGCTTACTGGCGACTCATCAGTAGGAGCCGGTATTACGCCCTTTAACCACTATATATTTGGTAGAAGAATGTGGAATAATAGGACGGTACAATCTCCTAGACGAATGTGTAAACCTGTAATAGTGAAGCTAACATAATCTAAAGTCAACGACAATACGACTTCAATGCTAACTCACACTATATAATATATATACCGAGTCTGTAAAGGATACTAACACTATGGCTATTGTGTTAGTAACTGATACCTTTTTTGAAATCGATGAGTACCGGATACTAACACTATGGTTTCCGAGTCGGTACATGATACCAACCTGATGGATATAAATTTATGCTAAAGTTCACCCAAATTGAGAATTACAACAATTTCCGAACACCTGTTACTCCAGTTAAACCATACACTCTGGCCTTCATCGATATCAGTTATCACATTTCGCGGTAAGCATGACATCATTCAATTCAATATATTACAGTTAAATACTGTTTGTTGCGAAGAACTAATATATATGCAAGTATGTATTAGGTTTTGCGAACCTAGTAACAAATTAGTTCATCGATTTCAAAAAAAGGTATCAGTTACTAACACAATGGCCATAGTGTTAGTATCCTTTACAGACTCGGTATATATATTATATAGTGTGAGTTAGCGTTGAAGTCGTATTGTCGTTGACTTTAGATTATGTAAGCTTCACTATTACAGGTTTACACATTCGTCTAGGAGATTGTACCGTCCTATTATTCCACATTCTTCTACCAAATATATAGTGGTTAAAGGGCGTAATACCGGCTCCTACTGATGAGTCGCCAGTAAGCACGAAACGAATGTGCATGAGATTATACTTTCCGTTCATGCTGCCTTTGGTTTATCCTTCTGGTCACAACTGAACTAATTTGTTACTAGGTTCGCAAAACCTAATACATACTTGCATATATATTAGTTCTTCGCAACAAACAGTATTTAACTGTAATATAATGAATTGAATGATGTCATGCTTACCGCGAAATGTGATAACTGATATCGATGAAGGCCAGAGTGTATGGTTTAACTGGAGTAACAGGTGTTCGGAAATTAGTTGTAATTCTCAATTTGGGTGAACTTTAGCTTGTAAATTTATATCCATCAGGTTGGTATCATGTACCGATTCGGAAACCATAGTGTAGTATCCGGTACTCATCGATTTCAAAAAAGGTATCAGTTACTAACACAATGGCCATAGTGTTAGTATCCTTTACAGACTCGGTATATATATTATATAGTGTGAGTTAGCATTGAAGTCGTATTGTCGTTGACTTCAGATTATGTTAGCTTCACTATTACAGGTTTACACATTCGTCTAGGAGATTGTACCGTCCTATTATTCCACATTCTTCTACCAAATATATAGTGGTTAAAGGGCGTAATACCGGCTCCTACTGATGAGTCGCCAGTAAGCACGAAACGAATGTGCATGAGATTATACTTTCCGTTCATGCTGCCTTTGGTTTATCCTTCTGGTCACAACTGAACTAATTTGTTACTAGGTTCGCAAAACCTAATACATACTTGCATATATATTAGTTCTTCGCAACAAACAGTATTTAACTGTAATATATTGAATTGAATGATGTCATGCTTACCGCGAAATGTGATAACTGATATCGATGAAGGCCAGAGTGTATGGTTTAACTGGAGTAACAGGTGTTCGGAAATTGTTGTAATTCTCAATTTGGGTGAACTTTAGCATAAATTTATATCCATCAGGTTGGTATCATGTACCGATTCGGAAACCATAATTGTTAGTATCCGGTACTCATCGATTTCAAAAAAAGGTATCAGTTACTAACACAATAGCCATAGTGTTAGTATCCTTTACAGACTCAGTATATATATTATATAGTGTGAGTTAGCATTGAAGTCGTATTGTCGTTGACTTCAGATTATGTTAGCTTCACTATTACAGGTTTACACATTCGTCTAGGAGATTGTACCGTCCTATTATTCCACATTCTTCTACCAAATATATAGTGGTTAAAGGGCGTAATACCGGCTCCTACTGATGAGTCGCCAGTAAGCACGAAACGAATGTGCATGAGATTATACTTTCCGTTCATGCTGCCTTTGGTTTATCCTTCTGGTCACAACTGAACTAATTTGTTACTAGGTTCGCAAAACCTAATACATACCTGCATATATATTAGTTCTTCGCAACAAACAGTATTTGACTGTAATATATTGAATTGAATGATGTCATGCTTACCGCGAAATGTGATAATTGATATCGATGAAGGCCAGAGTGTATGGTTTAACTGGAGTAACAGGTGTTCGGAAATTGTTGTAATTCTCAATTTGGGTGAACTTTAGCATAAATTTATATCCATCAGGTTGGTATCATGTACCGATTCGGAAACCATAGTGTTAGTATCCGGTACTCATCGATTTCAAAAAAAGGTATCAGTTACTAACACAATGGCCATAGTGTTAGTATCCTTTACAGACTCAGTATATATATTATATGAGTGTGAGTTAGCATTGAAGTCGTATTGTCGTTGACTTCAGATTATGTTAGCTTCACTAATACAGGTTTCACATTCGTCTAGGAGATTGTACCGTCCTATTATTCCACATTCTTCTACCAAATATATAGTGGTTAAAGGGCGTAATACCGGCTCCTACTGATGAGTCGCCAGTAAGCACGAAACGAATGTGCATGAGATTATACTTTCCGTTCATGCTGCCTTTGGTTTATCCTTCTGGTCACAACTGAACTAATTTGTTACTAGGTTCGCAAAACCTAATACATACTTGCATATATATTAGTTCTTCGCAACAAACAGTATTTAACTGTAATATATTGAATTGAATGATGTCATGCTTACCGCGAAATGTGATAACTGATATCGATGAAGGCCAGAGTGTATGGTTTAACTGGAGTAACAGGTGTTCGGAAATTATTGTAATTCTCAATTTGGGTGAACTTTAGCATAAATTTATATCCATCAGGTTGGTATCATGTACCGACTCGGAAACCATAGTGTTAGTATCCGGTACTCATCGATTTTAAAAAAAGGTATCAGTTACTAACACAATGGCCATAGTGTTAGTATCCTTTACAGACTCGGTATATATATTATATAGTGTGAGTTAGCATTGAAGTCGTATTGTCGTTGACTTCAGATTATGTTAGCTTCACTATTACAGGTTTACACATTCGTCTAGGAGATTGTACCGTCCTATTATTCCACATTCTTCTACCAAATATATAGTGGTTAAAGGGCGTAATACCGGCTCCTACTGATGAGTCGCCAGTAAGCACGAAACGAATGTGCATGAGATTATACTTTCCGTTCATGCTGCCTTTGGTTTATCCTTCTGGTCACAACTGAACTAATTTGTTACTAGGTTCGCAAAACCTAATACATACTTGCATATATATTAGTTCTTCGCTAACAAACAGTATTTGACTGTAATATATTGAATTGAATGATGTCAGCTTACCGCCGAAATGTGATAACTGATATCGATGAAGGCCAGAGTGTATGGTTTAACTGGAGTAACAGGTGTTCGGAAGTGTTGTAATCTCTCAATTTGGGTGAACTTTAGCATAAATTTATATCCATCAGGTTGGTATCATGTACCGAGTTCGGAAACCATAGTGTTAGTATCCGGTACTCATCGATTTCAAAAAGGTATCAGTTACTAACACAATGGCCATAGTGTTAGTATCGCTACGACTCAGTATATATATTATATAGTGTGAGTTAGCATTGAAGGTCAGTATTGTCGTTGACTTAGATTATGTTAGCTTCACTATTACAGGTTTTCACATTCGTCTAGGAGATTGTACCGTCCTATTATTCCACATTCTTCTACCAAATATATAGTGGTTAAAGGGCGTAATACCGGCTCCTACTGATGAGTCGCCAGTAAGCACGAAACGAATGTGCATGAGATTATACTTTCCGTTCATGCTGCCTTTGGTTTATCCTTCTGGTCACAACTGAACTAATTTGTTACTAGGTTCGCAAAACCTAATACATACTTGCATATATATTAGTTCTTCGCAACAAACGGTATTTAACTGTAATATATTGAATTGAATGATGTCATGCTTACCGCGAAATGTGATAACTGATATCGATGAAGGCCAGAATGTATGGTTTAACTGGAGTAACAGGTGTTCGAAATTGTTGTAATTCTCAATTTGGGTGAACTTTGTATAAATTTATATCCATCAGGTTGGTATCATGTACCGATTCCGGAAACCATAGTGTTGGTATCCGGTACTCATCGATTTCAAAAAAGGTATCAGTTACTAACACAATGGCCATAGTGTTGGTATCGCTTTACAGACTCAGTATATATATTATATAGTGTGAGTTAGCATTGAAGTCGTATTGTCGTTGACTTCAGATTATGTTAGCTTCACTATTACAGGTTACACATTCGTCTAGGAGATTGTACCGTCCTATTATTCCACATTCTTCTACCAAATATATAGTGGTTAAAGGGCGTAATACCGGCTCCTACTGATGAGTCGCCAGTAAGCACGAAACGAATGTGCATGAGATTATACTTTCCGTTCATGCTGCCTTTGGTTTATCCTTCTGGTCACAACTGAACTAATTTGTTACTAGGTTCGCAAAACCTAATACATACTTGCATATATATTAGTTCTTCGCAACAAACAGTATTTAACTGTAATATATTGAATTGAATGATGTCATGCTTACCGCGAAATGTGATAACTGATATCGATGAAGGCCAGAGTGTATGGTTTAACTGGAGTAACAGGTGTTCGGAAATTGTGTAATTCTCAATTTGGGTGAACTTTAGCATAAATTTATATCCATCAGGTTGGTATCATGTACCGACTCGGAAACCATAGTGTTAGTATCCGGTACTCATCGATTTCAAAAAAGGTATCAGTTACTAACACAATGGCCATAGTGTTAGTATCCTTTACAGACTCGGTATATATATTATATAGTGTGAGTTAGCATTGAAGTCGTATTGTCGTTGACTTCAGATTATGTTAGCTTCACTATTACAGGTTACATCGTCTGGGAGATTGTACCGTCCTATTATTCCACATTCTTCTACCAAATATATAGTGGTTAAAGGGCATGCCGGCTCCCCACTGATGAGTCGCCAGTAAGCACGAAACGAATGTGCATGAGATTATACCCGTTCATGCTGTCTTTGGTTTATCCTTCTGGTCACAACTGAACTAATTTGTTACTAGGTTCGCAAAACCTAATACATACCTGCAGGTAAAACATTTATTTACACGTTTGAATTAAAAGAAACATATATTGTGTACGGAAGCGCATTTGACCTACATTGTCACCTGATCTACAGGAGTAATTTATCAAATGATTTTAATTTGTCTAAGTAGAAAAATAGTTCATATAATATATTGCCAAACAAAATATTTATTGGTCTGGACAGTTCAAATGAAAGAAGCATAACTAAGCAAAGTTTCACATGAGGCCTGAAAGACCGAAGGGTAATGTCATAGCACGAACAAATTATTTCTGTTTGCACGATTCTGGACAACGTCAATTTGTTTCAATTGTCTCCAAACAGTGAAACAAACTCACACACAGCCTTAATAAAAATTAAAAATCATTTTCTGCCATGTCGCATATTTTCCACGATAAATATGTTTCGTAATAGGTGTACGTACAACATCAGTCGCATTTTCAGAACATCTACTTGGTGTTTTCTCTGACAAGCGTGAAATCAATCTTCCACTGCATATGCACAATATTCTTTAAATCAAGTTTGCGAGCTTGAAGTAGACACCAATCCCATTTTATTTAACCAGTCGTCGAACATCATAACAAAACTACCGCCAGTCGCAACACACTGACGCGTTTCGACCTTCCATGATCATCATCAGAGTACGACGGCAAACTGTCTATCGAGGATCAAACCGCATTGCATATATATGGAAAGCAAAATTAGATATGCGGCTCTCACCTCTAGCAGTCTCGCATACATTGAACATGACTGGAAATGTCGGCTGCACAATTTCTATGCAGTCACGAACATTAACTGTTTGCAGCTTTTGCCACATATACATATATAGGCAATACAATGGAACAATAATTGATTGCGCGGGTCGTGGTAACAATTCTTTAAATCAAGTTTGCGAGCTTGAAGTAAACACAAATCCCATTGTATTTAATCAGTCGTCGAACAACATAAAAAAATATCGCCAGCCATTATCTTGTTCGACGACTGGTTAAATACAATGGGATTGGTGTTTTCTTCAAGCTCGCAAACTTGATTTGAAGAATCGTTACCACCACCCGCGCAATCAATTATTGTTTAATTGTATTTTCTATATATGTACAATATGATTGTGCACGAGTACAATTCTGACTTTAGATACGTTTAGATGAAGACTGCAGTGGAACTTTGTTTTCGCGTTAGGTTGACGAAGTTTGATGGTGGATGCATTCAAAGTCAGCTGTAGTGTATATGACCTACATTTAGGAACGCAATCTGTCTTTATGCATTTTATTGCCATTTCGACTTTATCTGTTATGGAAATATACACTGGTTTCTTATCTGCTGTACTATGAGTTTGGTGATACTCGTACTTGTATTGCGATGAGAATAATGGGGCACACCAACTCAACGCTTTTCACTTGTGATTAGGTTATATATGCAAAAATGGTTCCGTAATTAAAGGCTTTTACTATTAACAGTCTTTGTTCTGAAATATGCAAAGAGAATCAGTTCGATCGTTCATTTACTTTCTGTACAATATATATATATATATATATATATATATATTGTTTTTCTTAAATTCATACGATGGAATATAAGATTTACGTAATTCAATATTATTGATCATAATCTTGTACCTTAAGTCAGAATTTCGATTCATTTGTATTTTATTTGGTAATGGATACAAGATTATTTATTTATTATGACGTTTTATTACAGATATTTCTTCTCAATTTCAGTTATTAAATGAATGATTTTGGTTCCGACACTTAGTCGTTTGTATGAAAATGTATCGATCTAAATTAGTGATGAAAACAGTATTGACTATTTGCTATAGATCATCTTTAGTTATTTAACAAATAACGCGAAAAATTCATTCATTCATCAAGTTTTATTTAGATGAAGCTAATAAATCATCTATCGACCAATGTGAACCTACTATTTAAAAAACATATAAGCTGATTACGCTACATTTTTAGAGATACCTCGTTATTTTTTAGCTGAAAATAGCTCTTCACATCTAGAAGATCACTTCCAAAGCCTAAACTATTCCTTCGATGCTGAAAGCGTGCTTTGCATTCTATATCTTGCTTTGGCTCGCTCCCGAACTGTTTTTCTCTCTCTTTCAATTAGTAAGTACATTCACCAATATCGTTTTATTTATTTTCTTCATAATTACTTTTTTAGCCCTATGCTAATTACGTGCAATCGCAGGCACAATTTCAACTTCACACACCTCCAAGTAAACTGGATGCCGGCAATAGTTACCCTACGATAAGGCGAAATATGGAAGATATTATCAGTACAACTTCAGCTGCCAACCAGTTTACCATTGCCCCATCTACTGATAACCAAAATATCAATAATGCTGGCTCAACTGGAAATATAACTTCTGTCACGACGAGTAATGATAATCAAGATTTAAATTTGACCGTATTCGATAACTTCAACCCTACTGGTGGTGGAAACGATGCAAATTTGTCATGGGAAATGAATAATGTAAGAAGCTGTACACCTGGAGGTGTGCAAAGTTTAGCCCCAAATAACTCAAATTTCAACAATATTCGCGATTCACCAACCATAAACTCTGGTAATAATATTGATCGCTATAGAAGCAAGCATATTCATCCACCGCTGGGTCTTATGACGGCGGTCAGTTCTGATGACGAGTATGTGGATGATGAGGACGATGCCCATGGTAGCATGAATGGTATTAACGTCAGATTGAGAAGTGAATTTAAATCGTCTGGAAACATAGATCGTGATGGCGAGAAAGATCTAGACCAGGCGTTTGGCAATAAATTCACCCTTGACGACAGATGCCAACAAAGGCATAGCGAAAGTGAACTGGAAGAATATGAGAACGCCGGCAGCCATCTGAATGCCTATGGAAGTATGTTTACAGTTTATTCCAAAAGCTTATATTCAAATTTATTTCAGATTACTGCACAGTCTAGTTATAATTTTCTATTTAAATTTATTTAATCAAGACCAAATAAGATCATGAAGCTGTTTTTGTTATTACGCATTCAAGGTTCGGCCAATTTTATAAATCATGTAAGAGGACAATGTTACACAAGATTGATTTGTGTTTAAAAGTCAAGGTTAAATGTATGACAAATAATCAGTTTCAAGAAATGTAAATCTTTCCTAACCTTATTTTCGGTATTTTAAATAATTATGTTTATTAACTGATATGATGTATAGTTTACTCAGTGATACAAATATGTAACAATCCATTTACCATTTGTCAATATCTGAACGGTTATATGTGTGTAAGTTTTTCTGACACGGTATTTTATTCAATGCAAAGATAATATGTTTTAATAGTTTGTCTGGAAGTATTGATCACTATATAATATTTAACAACCTCAAGATGATGTGGATATTCATCATTAATACCTTCGTTGACGAAGGATTGTGCTCCACTAAATGACTTTCATAATTGCCATATCGACAAACGCTTGCCTCCTCCAGTGATCGAGTAGCCTCGTGCCAATTTTCAATCAAATGTCAATAGTTATCCTAGTTGAAAAAAAATTGATTTTTTGTGCTCCACAATGGTGCAAGTTCTATTTATTATATACCGCGTTATTCGCTGTTCTCTAATCGAAACTAAGGCGGTGAATATGTCCGCCAATAAACTTTGACTCATCGTTATCAGCTACAAAAAAATGCTTTAAAACATTCAGCTTAGCTTCATCTAATAAAGGTGTATACTTAATTGTAAATGTTTGATATCATGTTGTTTGTGGCTTTCACTTTTTTTAATTAATATGTCTATTTAAGTGCTTCAAGGATGAACTTTTCTGAGAAAGTACCCTATCTCATTAGAAAAAAGGCTATAAAACCAAATAAGTCGCGTTACCTGGGAAACTGCTCTACTAAAACATTCCTAGATTATACTGACATATGTAAGTAATTAATGGGTCAGGTGTTTATATCAAGACCGCAACCTTGATTATAATAATTGTTATCACCACCCGCGCAACCAATGTTCGTTTAATTATATAAATGTTCATTTCAATACCACTTCCCCATGTAATGTGATGTCTGTTCAGTAATGACAGATTGGGCATGGTTAGTTGGAACTTTGGGTCTAACTGGATGCCATATGAGCTCCACC